>UELV01018943.1:1696-29990 GCA_900490015.1 Megastigmus stigmatizans | reverse complement strand
CCATCTATCGAAAAACGGCGGAAGCAAAGTTGTACACCTAATATAATTTCAGTAAAAGTGATGTCTTACTATACACGAGCAATAAAAATGCATATTTAAAGATTCTAAAAATCATTCCATTTTAAACTTTAATGAACTGTTATAATCTTACAAGTACGGCACCGATATACCCGAAAATTTAGCAATATATACATATATATAAGGAAAAGGAACTTCATTCCAAAAATCTGCAAAATTTAGGGATTTATACATCCTTGTCACTTATATAAAATTTTTCATATTCCAGATAACACAATACCATGTCAAACTGGGGAAACAACACTTCGCAAAAGCATACAAACTTCACTTCGGAGCCAATGCATAATAAGAGCGTCAACTCACTTCCTGGAGTTGGTGGTGTTCTTGGCGAACGTTTAAAAACTTCCGGTTATCCAATGGTAAGTATTTTTTTTTATATTAGTATACTTAAGTTGGTTGCAATTAAATCAGAAAATAACTTTTTTAAATTCATTTTACGCATTTCATTTAAATTCATACTGCGCATTTCACTATGTTCTAACATTTCTGCTTCTGTTAAAATTCTGTTAAACTAGTGTATTATAACACGCGTTATATTTTCGAAGAGTTATCATTAATTTATTTTTCTTTTAAACACAATATCCTAATTAAATGTTTTGCTCCAGAAAAAATTCTCAATGAAAAAATATAAGTTGCATTATTTATAGATACTGAAATAAATACATACATAGGTACAACCGAACTCTAAGGTATTATAACGTAAATAGTAAATATTATTTGTTGTCTGTCCCGTAGGCCAAAAATGTCCTTGGTGAATACCTTGTTAAGAATGAAAGTAAAAGTGAATTCCAAGGGTGGATGAAGAACCAAGTTGGTGCTAACTCAAAGCAATCAAACGATTGCTATCAGGGCCTCAAGGAATGGCGCCAAGAGTTCTTGTAAAACTGGATTCAAGAAAGTATACATATAAAGCTTTATTACTTCATATGTTTCTAAAATTTTGATAAAAAAAAACTATTTTCTTGGTATTAATAATGTAATTATGATATCTTTCAAATAAAGTTAGTTTTCAAAATTGATTTCACTTCTTTACACACACAAAAAAGTATTCGAATTGATATGTTAAATTACGTGATTAATAATTATTAATTTAATCAATATACTTGAGCAGTTATAAAGAAAAAACACACCACAATAGGCTTATAAAAACTAACGGATGTTTAAAAATGTGTGATAAGTAAAATTATGAACTGTCACAACCAATAAACTTTATAAAAAACATAATTTTAATAAAACGGAGGAAGACCATTACTATACAGTACGTCTGTTTTTCGGTTAATATTAGATTTATGTGTCTAAAATTGAAACTGTATAGTAATGCTCATCCTTCGTTTTATTAAAATTATGTTTTTTATAAAGTTTATAGGTTGTGACAGTTCATAATTTTACTTAACACACATTTTTAAACATGCATTAGTTTTTATAAGTCTATTGTGGTGTGTTTTTTGTTTATAAATAAAAATTCGATGTGACAATTATTACAGTGTAAATATGTATATAATTACTTGTGTATCCCTGAAGATGACCATACACGAAATGGTCAAATCGTTGGCAAAAATTTAAATAAATTGGCTCGGCAATATCAAGATTGGTGTTGTTGTTCTAAATATAAATTAATTAATATAAATTTATAAATTAGCCACTGATATATATATATTATATAAGAATTGATAAAAATCTATTAATATTTTACGCTGTTTACTTACTATTACAAGATGTTTTTAAACAATTATATTTTTTACTAATTATTGTTAGTATAGTTATCACGAAACAGAACGAAATTTAATGTAAAAATGGAAAACAAATTATTATAATGAAAAAATAAGACTTGTCCCTGACTTATTATAAGAGATTAAAGTTTTCTGATTGTAAGACAATTAGAAGAGTGTTTCAACTTAGATTGAAAGTTTTAGTTACTTAAAATATCATAAGATTTTGATTATTATCATTATTCATGTGTATGCTGTTTTTCAATAAATTCACGGTCTTTATTTAAAATCTTTTACACACCCAAATAAATTGAAATAAATCTGTAAAACAATAAGTATAAATTCACTTACATTATATTTTAAAATTAAAATTAAATTTACTTTTAATAATCAAAAAATATTTTATATTCAGTTAAGTATTATTAAATACCTGTCTACCAATTAATAGCATTGATTTATAAATATTAAAAAATACGAAACGTCTAGTATCCACCCATTACAAGTTTTATGTTGTATAATCAATTTTAACTAGTTATACTTAGGGTAAATATTCGAGAAAATTCTAAATAAATATTTAAATTGACGTCATTTTTTTATTTTATACATTTCGGAAATTAAAGGAAATTTAACATAGATTATTGTGTTGGTTCGGATTAGCGAGAAAATATTAAAATCTCATTTATCTTCATTACATAGTTGACTCTTTGTATAATTGATTTTTATTTATACAAGATATCGATATGGTTCATTTGAATATATTAGAATATGATGACTATAAACTTAGGATATAAAAGGTTGAATCGTTAATTCAGAATTTTAGTATTTAATTCAATAGCTCTTTGTACTATCCGCTTTGTAAATTTTAAATTTGTTGGTATCTTCAAGGTAAGAAGAAATTCGTACTTATATAAATATATTTAAATATTAAAAAGAAATGAACTTTTATGTTCCGATAAAACACGTCATATGTATTTCGCTTTATGCATACATTTTATAACCAAGAACATTTTTGTATTTACAGTAAATTCGAATATCTTACACGAATTAACAAGAAGAATGGCTTTACTAGAATTTTTAAAGCTTTGCGTTTTCTTTATCGTAATATTAACCACAAGTGGATACAAATTAAATTCATTTGACGAGAATCTTCATTTACCTTTGACCAAATCTAGTCAATCTAGAAAAGTATGTACTTATATTTGTAACAATATATACGTGCAGTTTAAAAATATACATATAAAGAAGAAGTTTAAACAGCCTTCATCTATAACTATATGTTAACGAGTATTTTTAAATTGTTTTAGGAATTTTCGATTTTACAAACATTATCAAAAGTTCATGAAAAATCAGGGAAGCTGAGAATGATTATTAACCCAGGATGTCGATCCGGTTTTAGACAGGATAGAATAGGGAGATGCCGAAAAGTTTTAAGATTATCCGACGATCGTTAATTAAGTGTCATTAATAAATACAATATGGCAACAAGGAGACTGAGCATATTTAAGAACAATTACGTGCATGACATATTGTACATTGTTGCGATTGTGAACTCGAATACACCTGTATACTCGTAATATCCGCGGCAGATATACTATAGATTGTTTTCATTTTCGTTATGGGATTTATTTTGAAAATACGTCAACAATATTTGTATAAAAGACTAGTTCATATATATTTATTGAAATGAATAACAAACGACGCATGTAAAACATCATGAATCATAAAGACTATAAATAATAACAAAATATATTTTCAAATAGTGTAAACGAGTCTTTTTTGAAAATTGAGTATATGTACAATTTTTACAGAGTTTAGCACAGCAAAAATCATCGTGACTTTTCCTATATACTCGAAATTTTACGAATGTTTGTCATAGCCGTGAGTCCAGGATGGTCTTCGTTTTTCGCTAAAGCTCTGTATTCCTTCTTGAGCATCCTTGAGCTTTAAGTTGTGAACCATGATCTCGGTACCTAGTGAATACGCCGTATCCGAATCTATTTCGAGCTGTTCCTGCATAAATCTTTTTCCGAGCCGAACAACCGATCGACTCTTTTCATTGATAGCGTCGGTAATTTTATTGATTTCTTCCTCTGAAAAAATAATTAATAATCAATTATTAAATTAACTTTTCCTCAATTATTCTTTACAGTAATATTTTAATGACAAATTGAATCTTGAAATTTAAATAAAAATAAGAGCGATAAGTGCGGACTTGTTTTACGCATTTAACCATATACGCGTAAGAGAAAATTATTTAGACGTTTACCGAGCATGTCGATTGGCACTATCTTGCTAACGAGACCAGCTTGGTAAGCTTCGCGGGCGCAGATCGGGAGTCCCGTGAACAACATGTGGGCCGCTACTTTTCTAGGCACGTTGCGGACCAACGGAATACCCGGGGTCGAGCAGAATAAACCGAAGTTCGCCCTGAAATGAAGACGATTATTATTATACGGCATTCATAATCTATATAGATCGACAAGACTTTTGTGCACTGACCCAGGGGTGGAAAAGCTGCTTCTCTCGGTGCATATTGCGATGTCGCAGGCGGCGATCAGCTGACATCCAGCAGCAGCGGCTAAACCATCGACCGCCCCGATCACCGGTACTTGACTATTCTCAATGGCCTTCATTAAATGTGCAGCTGTCTCGAATATAATGCGATGATGCGCCTCGCCGTCGACCGATCTCTTAAATGTTCAACGATCGATGCGTTTTTCATTATTTGCGCGAATTCTAATGAAAATCGTATTTGCCACGATTCAATAGTTGTTTTGAATGACATGAAAGTTTTACATTTTCTCAGCGCATATGTGAATGTTCAGAGAGTATACTTAATTTTCTGCGCTCGCACGAGAGTTTAGTCGTGCAGGTATTAATGAGCTTCTTTAATATTTAAATCTATGCCAATATATTATACTATATACAATGTTGCTGTACTCTTTTTCACTGGAGTGCTTGCATATATATTTACTAATTTATCTTTGGATGCAGTTTCTAAAGTGTATATAGAAAATGGAATGAAAAATGATTTAAAGACTTTGAACATATATTTTTAGTATATCTTAAAGTATTTCAAATTTGCATAGCAAGTGCAATCTGCATTTAGAATAATTTACATATGCAGTAAACATAAGTAAGAGATATATTGAGATTTTTAGATTATACATAATTGCAGTCGTGTCGAAAATAAGTGAGATTATATCTTTTTAAAGCTAGGTTTGATCGCAAGTTACAATTATTAACATTTTTTTTTGTGATTTTAATGCACCGACCTACTTTAGCTTCGAAAAATCGATCCACCAGTACAAGGTAGCGTAAAGATTGAAGATAGAAAAACGAAATGACAAGAAGAAGTATATAATTATAAACGTATTTAAAGATAATCTTATATACTGACCAGATCCTTTAAATTGTGTCCTGATGAAAATACGTTGCCGGGAGCTGCGCTGATTACGATCGACCGAAGATTTGGATTATCTTGATCTCTCGCAATACCATCAAGTAAATCACTCATCATTTCTAAAGAGAGCGAGTTTCTCGTTTTCTGATGATTTAGTTTTATTCTTCTGACCTACATACGATTTATTGTAAATATACTTGTAACATTATATACAATATAGGATTCAAAATTAGCGCCAGTATAGTATTTGAGATTGAAGGTTTAGTGATTATTTCACTTATAGAGTAAAAGAAAGCGAAAATCCCATCGAAAGAAGACTAAAACAATCGACATCCAGATAAGCGCAATCCATATGTGGACCATCATGACAAGAAAATACGCAAACTCAAACATGACCATAAAAATAAACTCGAAAAAATCTCTCAATTACAATATCGGGATTATAAGATATTTATACATTAGTGCATCATATGCGAAAGCACAAGATAATGGATAAGTCGATAGTAAGCGGTCGCCACATGGTTACCACCGTTCCCTTCCGATTCTCGACGTTTTTTTTATAAAACAGGGGTCCTCGCTCTACCAATTCGACCACGCTTCACTATACTCTTAGAAAAAAGTTTCACGTGACTCCAGAAAAGTTTTCTGACAATGACAATCATTCAAAATGTTGGGAGAGCAACAATTTAAAATGCATTGCGGATATACATTGTTTTTGACCACATGAGTTTGTAGACTGTCTTTTTTATAAAACTAGTATTCATCATTGGATAGCTCGATGACATTAAATAATTTTTTACAAGTGAGGGCAAACAGAACCATCAAATAAATTATCTAGAGTACATAAAAAAAAACATGCTTTTTCAATAATAATTTTAGTTTCTTTATATTAATATTGACAAATGCAAATGTACATTTTCTATTATTTTTTCCTCAAAACAAAATTCCCGCTACAGCGTATAGTCAATCATTAGAATACTCATTACAGTCTGTCAACAATGAAAGTCTTTTAAATCAAAGAACATTAACTGTCGCGACAAATGAAGCTCAATCTAAACACACAAATCATCCTCTTGCGTAATTCGATTCTAAATTAATGAAGTGACAAAAGCCGGAAGAAAGAATCGCGAAGTAAACGGACAAAAGAAAATGAGGAAAAGGCCGATTTTAAGTATAATATAGGAGATAAATCACACGAACCCCGCACGCCTCCTCGATTTCCACATAGCCGAGCTGTTGGTGCTGCTTCATAGAGAGCAAAGTCCTACCGGTTGTCAGCGTCCTTGTAATAGATCGTCCCACCTGCAACATTGAAGCGAGCTCGTGTCACCTATTACCAAGATTACATATAAGTATCGACGAATAAGGCGAGCACGTTGCAGACATACTCTCGCGCGGCCGCAGCGCGGGCCGATTTCAAAATTCACCGAGTCCCTCTCGGCTATCTCCGCCGCGCGCTTCGATCGCTCTCGTCTATATCGCACTGATCACGCGCAGCAAAAATGCTTGTATACATATATACGTTGTTTTGCGTGTATACGCGGAGTTTGAGGTTATGTGCGCGTGGGCGATATTTTGTATGCCTGGGATGCGGTAATGATGAGATGTGCCGAAGGTCAAGGGAGAGAGGAGAGGAGACTCGGAGAGCGAAGGTCTGCGGTGCTCTTACCAGTAATTGATCGACGAAGAGGCGACCGCTGTTCATCAAGGCCATGTTGGGCTGCTACTGCTCCTCGTATATACTTATAACGCCACCTGCGCCCTTCTACGCGGAGTTATTATTGTCGTTGGGGGAGATGCTCAGCGCGGCGTTTGCGGGATCAGCTGTTTTCACTCTCGCGAGTGAACGTTCGCTCTCTGCACCGCAGTTCGGCAGTGCGATTACGAATGTGTGCGATGTGTGGGTTTATCCTATATGTAGAGTGGCCGATTGGCAGTTGGCGTGAGCTCGGTCGAGGGGCCAGGGCTGTGTACTGCCTTTCGTGCTCCCCGATTATACCTACTCGATTATTTCGGCGCCAAGATGCTTTTTCTCATCGCGTGTAATTTAAATTGCATGAATGTATTGCCTGCGGTTACGCAACGCTTTCGATATAGATGAAGAGCTGTCGGATGTTATCAAATTTAAGAGACAGAAAGAGGCTAATAGACAAATCATATTCATTGCTAATAGATATCGTTTTTTGAAAAATCTTATGGTTTCGCGTTGGATGCCTGTATGCACTGAATGGAAAATGAACGAAATTAAGCAACTTTTTTTATCGTTAAAACATTGTTGTTTATCGCGAACAAAGAAATTATTTGGGTTTCATAAATTGATTTTTGAACTTTAAAATAGTTCATAAAAATCATTAAAGCACAGATTGTATTATTCAAACAAGAAAATCAGCTTTCGCTTTTTCATATGAATTTTGTAAGTGCCACCGAAATGTAAGTACTTGAAATGTTTTTTAACGAGATACACATTGCAGAGTTCTAAATTTATATACGTCATAATGTAGTAGTTACACTAAAATGTTTTATTGAAATATTGAACAATTTTTTGATTAAAAAAAAAGGAAAAATATCAATTATTAAGTATGAATTTTAATTCATCACTGTAATATTATTTTTGAAGTTATGTCGGACAATCGTCACTGGGATTCTCGGCTTATCGTAGAAGAAAAACTTTTTATTCATAAAGTACAATAATCCATTGGATTCTCGGCTAATTCCAAAAATATAATATACTTTCCTTTTAAGAAAGACTAGACTAAGTGAGTGTTATAATGTGCATATCCGGTGTCACTGTTAAAATACATTAGTTTAATGTCTTCCGCAATTATGATAAGGTGTCATGCATGTAAACGTCTATTCATGCTTTCAATGGTATAATGACTCTGTTAATTAGGATATGACAAAATAGTTTAAATGTAGTATTAGATACATAGAACAAAATATTTTCTTATCGTTCTTTTTTTCAATTTTTTTATAAAGCTCCGCATACTTTGAATCTGATACTCCCAAATACGTATACATTTATATAAAAATCTCTCGATCCTATAGCAATCATCCGAATGATATTTTTCCAAGTATACACTTCACACTGATCCGCTAACATAAGCAAATCAAGGAATTAAAAAAAAAAAGAAGATATAGCCAAAAAACACCAGCTCATCAACATAACCACCCACTCCAATTCCAAAAAATCCATATCGCCTGAAATTCGAGGAATACAAAGATCGCAGAAAAACTCCAAACGATCATAAGCGCGCATCATTGTCTCTATCCCCACTTTAATAGCTAGAATCCAAGCGTCATCGTCGTCGGTGGATTAGGCGCGGATGAAAGAGCCTCTCCTTATACGTTTCTTATCCTCTCTGCTCTCCGCGTACACACACACATACATACACAGCGAAGAGTCCTTGGCCGATGTTAATGAGCTAAAAGTCTCGAGAAAACGACCCGCAGACGGGCAAATACTCGACGACAGACGCTTCGCGCGATCACACGCGTATATCTGTTCATGTATACTTATAGTAACTAGCGCGGAAAGTGGATCACCACTCGCGCGCGCGCGCGCCACATTAGAAAGAAAGAAAAGTCATAAATCAATCTGCGCGCGATTTTTATATATACATATTATACACACATAGACGTATATACGTTATTGCGGAGAGGTAGTTTATCCACGGCGCGCGCGTATTATAACGACGACGACTCGTACTATACTTTGTTTCCAAGAGCGTGCGCGCGGTTTGACTCGCTCCGCTCCGAGAGACGCGCCTGCATCGACACTCGGCCGGAGAACGTCGTCGCGGCTACTTTTTCGCGCGCGCGCGCGACTCTGTGTCCGATACGACTTTACTTTTATATACTTAAGCATCGTTCGATTGGTCGAGTGAGTTTTTATTTTTATTTTTTCCCGCTGCTGTTGTATACCGCAGAAAGGCTCGACCCAATTACGAGCTGGTCATCTAT
Source organism: Megastigmus stigmatizans (assembly GCA_900490015.1). Taxonomy (NCBI): domain Eukaryota; kingdom Metazoa; phylum Arthropoda; class Insecta; order Hymenoptera; family Megastigmidae; genus Megastigmus; species Megastigmus stigmatizans. The sequence goes on along the minus strand of UELV01018943.1, from coordinate 20,840 downwards.
TGTATACGGAGTTTTCATGCGACTATTTTGCAGCTGATCAGCCACAAGTTTGTACAAATTGTCATTGTTTACACGCGGGTGTTTTGTTTACGTTCGAGTGACAGTATATAATAAAGGACGGATTTTGCATTGGTGCGGCTTTGTGGATACACGATGAGTTGCGAGAGTTTATGAAAATCGCGGAATGAATACGTATAATGTGCATTCTATGAGTATCTGATTGCTAAGTGCAACTTCTCCATTTTTCCGAACGCCGATTAACTTTTTCAACTTAATTGTACGGTTTGTGATTCTGCGAGAGAATAATTTTAAAAAAAAACTGTGGATAAACTCGATAAACGATAGAATATTCTCAACGTGTGTGACTAACGATTCCAGAAAGTATAAAGACTGAAGCTGCAGCGCGTCTCAAAAAAGGAGAGAGTCAGACGGCCGCAGTGTTACGGCTCAGCATCGCGCTGCATACTTTAGCAGTGAATCGAAGTCGCAAATCATCCAAAAACGAATTGTGTCCCGCCTCAACCTATATAACGCCCATACATATAAAACAGGTCCATTCATCAGCCGCGCTTATACATTATACGAATTATCACCAAACGGAACGAGCCAATCGACCATCCGTCAACTCTTACACGTGTACTTGCAATATATCCACCTCTCGCTAAAAGTACCTATGAAAAAACAATTATAATTTGCCAGGGACACGATGTGGGTCGCAGCCTCGTTACGTCGTTGCTCGGCCATCGGCGAAGAAATGACGAGTAGCAGTAGCAGCAGTAGTAGCAGCAGTGGCAGCGACAACGACGACGGCGAAACCCCATCATACGCCGACTGCACGACGTAAAGAGCCCGCCGGCGTGACCACCGCCACCGAATCGATAAACGAACCTCGGAATAAGACCCTTACACACACACACACACACACGTGTCTGGCATAAATATACATGCAAATAGAGTGTGTGCGATACACTTACACGCAGAGACGGGGGAGAAGTTGGTATAGCGATCGCGGCAAAAGGTACTTGTCCGCGCGTGCAGGTGCGTGGTAAAATCGACAAAACAAATCCGACTCATCGCAGCAGCCGCGAGCTCGAGGAGAGCGATTACGCATTATAATATACACAAGGAGCTAGAAAGAGAGTTAAAATACGTTAGCGCCGCTTTAATCGCTCGCTCGCGTGTTCTGCATCCGCACACGCGCCGCACACTTTGTACTATACCTAACATCGTACTTATTATATACCTACCTACACCTGAGGCGAGCGCCGATTTCGAATTGTACAAACTTGGTCGCCATGGCAACGGCCGAGGAGTCTCCGGCAACAACTAACATGGCCGACGACGAGGGTAAGTTGGGCTGCTACACTCGCTTATTCATATGTTTCGTGTACTCGCGTCGGCCTGCTGCACTCGCAACGCTGCCGCTGCCACACGCGGTTATACGCGGCTTTTTTTTTACCTTATAACCTCTCCCCGCACGAGAAGTGCGTATACGATACGCGTGGCTATAGTGTGTCGGTGGGGGTCTGTTTAGTTGTTGGTCTCAGTTTGATATAATACATCGCGAGGTGTATATATATACATAAGGCCGGGTGTGCGATAGTCGCGTTGGTTGAGATATGACGATGATGGAGATCGGTTTAGCGGGCAGGCGTTGCCGAATCGCTGCTGACTGCAGCTGCGGATGGCCGTGACCGGAGCACCGGCTGCTGGACACGACAACATGTCGTCGGCGTCGTACGTTGCAGGTTCATCAGGTGCGGGTGCTGTCTTTTCTTTGATTTATTCATATAGGGATGCGATTGGTTTGTCCTGGATGATATACGCGGTCTTGTTGTTGTTGGGTGATTTTTCGGTATATTAGATTGATTTAGTCGCGGTTATGGTGAGCTTTTGTTTACATTGTCGGCCGGATATATTCCGAAGCTTGTCGTTTTGCATGCATTGTGTCTGTGTGTCATTTGTGAATACTATACCTTAGTGCAGACTGTTTGTTTTTTTTTTTTTTTCGTAGAAATACGAGTGTGTGTACAAATCGGAGCAAGTGCACATGTTTTATCCTGTTTCCAAGCTTTTTTTTTTGGGGGGGGGGGGTAGTCACGATGAGGTTATGTGTCGATAACGCAACGCCATAGGATAGCATCGACCTATAGCGATGTTTACGAAAGTTATCCGACACACGCTTCTATTGTGACTCACCGCTGCGCGTTTGCGATATATATATACATAATATACACCGTTCCGCCACCGAATCGTTGTGTAACGCCTATCCGCGCCAGGATACTTATATATATATGTATAATGTGCTTTTTCTCGAGCTTCGCGGACCCCATAGATTGGAGAAATGCTACATGGCGCAAATATATTACGCTGAGAGATTCATTCGAACGATTCTAATTAAATATCGAAGCTGTGTCATTAAAATGAAAACACTCGTGGCTGCTCGTTCCCTTTTTGGAGCTACGATCGCATAGAACGAAGTGACGACTGTTATATTTGCGTGTGTAAATGTGTGATCTATGATGGAACTTTGTATACGCTGATCGTTGATACTTTAACGATAATATTTGAAGAATTCATTGGATTCATTGGGGAAGAATTCAGTTCGGAGCAATGTGGAATGAATACATTTTTTTTTGCGGCAGTTTCAAAATAAAGTAGTTGAAGTATCGCGCAACAATTATCTATAACTACATTATTACATAAGCATAAATGCTAAACATGAGTTGTAAATCTGTTATTCCAATACTAAAAGCTATTCACTATTAATAAAATATCTGTCGATCACATCTCGGTTTCTCGCACTTATAATTAAAATCATCCCGAGATCCCAGCATTGTCGTGCCCACGTGTATATATACAAGCCTCTACCGGTCCACAGACGTACAGTTAAATTTGCATCATCATTAAATTAGGATATCACCACAACCTACGCCAATCGATTATAAATTTCCGTTCTATTCAGTTATTCGCAAACAAATAAAAAAGAAAAAAAAAGACACAATAACAGAACCATAATTCTGTCGGTACCTTCTCTCTCAACGCATATTTTTAGTCGATCCCACTTAGTCTCAATAACAGCCGTTTAAAAAAGAGAACAATCAGTCCTCGAGTTAGCGATCACACTTTTCAAAACTCCCAAATTCCCGGAAAGTCGTCAAACGTAGAAAAAAAAAGGTCACGTCGCAGATCTGGGTTTTAAAGTGCGCGATAACTACACTGTACATAGTTCACGTCCCACACCAATTAAAAACAGCAGCGCAGCGCCGTACAACCAGAGAGTAAAGGGCAATCAACTCCAGTTACGCCCTATAAGTACGCATCCTCGAGTGCATCAGACACGTATATTCTTTCGTGCTTATATCCTCTCGCACTGCGACGCATCAGTGTCTTTGCTCTCTCCCCCTGTATCTTCCGTTCTAACTTTACACCATCACCGCACGAGCGATGAAGCAAAAAAAAAGTAAAAGAGGAAGAGTCACGAGAAGCGACGTTGAAAAAGAACTTCGTGTCCGATTTTTCCTTCTCTCTGTCATTCATGGATCTTTCTTCTTCGCTGGCGGCTCTTTAAAATATATTCGTTTCGCTGTGAAAGTTTTGTCATCTTTGACTGAACTGCTTTTTTTGCCCCTTTCCTCAAAACTTCTTGAGCTTTTTTAAGTGGACATTAAATTTCGAGATATAAGCTGAAAAGCTTAATACACTTTAGAAAGTTTAACTACATTATTCTTTTTTAACTTGCCGGGATGTCGGATGATTAATGATTTTACAAAACTACGTGACAAGATTGCACATCAGATGTTATCATTCGCAGAAACATAAAAGTCTTTATTCGAAATGATATCATTTATAGTGTCAACGTGCCAATATTCGTCAATATTTTTATATCGACTTCTTTACGACTAATGAATCTTAAGCTCCCAGCCATTCGTAATCGTACACGCAAATATAGTCTGTGGACTATACAGGAATTTTCCACGGGCCACAAAAATAGTAATAAACACTCGGTACACGTGTGCAGAGGCCAGTCAGTAAAAACAAACCAAAGAGCTGCTAACTCGCGCTCACACCCAATCACCTTAATCGCCGCGCGCTAATCAAGCTTTCCCCACATATCAAAAAACTAGCTCAACACCGCAACGCTCCGAAAACAAATAACGCTTACAATCCTCCACCTGCAGCAATCCTCGATAACCCCCAAAAAATCACTCGCCGAATCTCTACACATCTCCCTCGACTACAATACACATGTACACGCGCGGAGTGGAACTATCCACGTCTCAACCCATAATAACCTTTCGTACAACGTGCTCTCTCTCTCTCTCTCTGCTCAGACGAAAATAAACCCCTTCCGCGTCGCTTTCTCTCTCTCTCTCTTCCCAGCAGCGAGCCGAGAGTGCGTCGTCGGTCGGTGCTATAGACACAGAGGCTCGCGCGTGCTTCCCTCCTCAGTGCAGCGCGATACGTGCTCGGCGTAAGATAGTGTATATAGTTAGGATATAGGCATGGCGATGCTGTGCTGCGTGTCGAGGAAAGCGGCGGCCGGTGGTAGCGGCGGTGTCGAGGCCGATAACGCCCGTTGTCGCGCCTCGGCCGAATTGTCGCGTTTCGTCGAGGTCTGCAAGGATTTGAACAGGGTTAGAGGTGACGAGGACGAGGCGTTGAGGAGATTGGACGAGGCCGTACTCGATGTTGCCGCTGTCGCCAGTAGCTTCACGACCTTTAGGAAACTCGAGAGCTTGCCCGAGGAGGCACTCGACCCTTATCGTGGTGCGGATATATATATATATATATGGTTTTCATTGTTTTTTTAATTATTGCGGTTTTGCTGTGGGTGTGCAAGGTGGTTGTTGTTGTTTGTTGAGATCAGTGCGACCGGTGTATAAGTGAACGAGTTGATTGGACTCGGGATGGGAGGATGACGAGGTAATGGCTTTTGGGATATATCTTGTGTTGGTTTTGCGACTATTTATTTTGTTTCGATAGATTTTCGAATGTTAGGGATCAAGGATGATGTATCGGTTATACCGGAAAATGTCGCTTATGAATTTTGTACATGTTTGGGTAAACGATTGATTTTTAACATATATAAATTGTTCGTCCTGAAAAACGAATATCCTTTTGGTGTAAAAAATGTGCTATGAAAAAACATCGGTTTCAGCACACATCGGTTCAGAATTGACTTGGAAGAACTTGTTAGCGGTATTAGCGGCATGATAATTGTTTATCCTGGATTATGCAGATGCGACTAGTTTTTTTTTACGACTTATCTTTGCCGGCGTATATTTTTAAGTCAAGTATACCTATAGTTTGCACGCGACATCGACATATCCACACACTATTTAATTTGTAAAATCTTTATCTGCGACAAATTTATAGCCAGGATCTCTAATCGCAATTTGCGCATTTTCTATGTAGACGCGTCATTTTTCTATTTAACTATCAAATTTAAATAATAAGCTATTTCGCAAGCTATGCAGGATGTTTTCGAATTATTTTTTTAGCTCATCCAGCGGTTTCAATTAATTTCATAACAAATGACGATTGTTCCATTGCCGTATATACAATTTCTGTATGTTCGTATATCGGCCTATTTCCTTTTGTCAAGAATAGAATGAGCTGTACGGTAAAGTCATACAACTTGACATCGTTATCTTTCCACAACACACTTTTCATAGCTGTCCAGAAAGTTATATTCTTGAATCTCCAAACACAATACATACCCGTACTGATTCCTAAAACAAAAAGACATTACAATAAATTTAAGAAAAAAAAATATTTTCCTTGGAATATATCTTAAGTTGTGTATAGTCCCGATTAAATCATATCGTAAGGTCAATCTTTGTGAATGTATGCGCGGACGTATGTTTGCCATCCTCAAACACCTTTATCAGTCTTTATCTTTACACTTTTCAACGAACTGATAATGCTAGGTTACAAGCGTATTTTACAAATCGGCTTTAGCTACTTTTGTTTCATTCTATCTTCTATTCCGTGACGTGTTCTTATAACAATCGTATATTGCAGATTATAGACGCGCATCGTAATAGAAAGATAGAGCACGTGCAGAACATCTCTCTCGGTTTATAAATATCTATAGTCGGAGTCTATATTCGATTCAAAAAGAAACCGCGACGCAATGTGTTTTTCTTATGGAAACGTCTCGCTCGACCCATTGCGCAATCGTATACGTGACGCGTTGGTACACACACACACACACACACACAACGCTACTTCTTTTTTTTCCTTCACTACACTCTCTATCGTCTTTTTTATACGAACTGACGGAATCCTGTCTTGCATCTCAATGCGTCAACGGTCTTTAGAATTGACATATACGCGCAAACGTTATTGTTGTTGAGCGGCTATGCGTTTCTCGCTATATCACATCAACAAGTTCATGAAATACTTCGCAAATGTTCCCCGATAAATCTATAAATAGATCGGGCCCTAAATGCGCAGCCTAAATCACCATAATTTTTCTCTTTAAATTAATCGACGATCGTCAATGCTGCAGATTTAACGATTTGAGAGAACCAGACTTTCCGCTTTCGTCCGAACCAATAAAGAAAAAAGCAACTATAATTAATAGAATGTAGAAAAAAGAGGAGGCTTGTCGAATAAAAAAACTCTCGCGTATAATATTGAATTTCGTAGAAAGCCATTGAGCGAAGCGCAGGGTCTGCTTAGAATTCCCCCGTCCGAGTGCCACTACCACCTTCACATAAACTATTCTCGCTCATAGTGTGTGTCGGTCTTTTTATTTATGATAATTGCCGGATTCAAAAGACTTTCCTATATACACTATCCTCTATTCTTTTTTTTTCTAAAAAAGACGAAAGAGAGAGAGAGAGAAACGAACGCGGAGGAAAGAAAAAAGCAGAGACCGACGTGAAGGAGAGGAAGAAGTCACCAAGAGAGCGAATGACAAACGCAAGCGCGTAGGTTTTTTTCATTCCTATCGCTTCGTCTCTTTTTCTATATCTCTGGATGGCGGCAAACGAATCCTTGACGAGCCCAACCGGCTGCTGTTTTATAAACACTTCACACACATATATATATATATATGTATACTAAAACGTGCGCACCCGGATTTTCTCGGATATACGTCGGCATCTCCTATATACTTTCTAATTAGCGTATTACGATTTTCCGTCGCGGGTATATGTATATTATGTGTCCGATTTTCTAGGTGAATAAACGATCAGACACATTCAGACATCTTCGGTATGCATATGCACGAATTAGTCGTACGTGGAGCTTTCTCCTCGGCGTGCGCGAAAGAGACGTTTTAAATCGATGCAAAATTTATTTATCCTCGTCTCGCGAAAACGCGCCAATGATTTAACGGACTTGTTTTATACTTAATTCCCGCGGATCGACAGTTCACACACACACGCATACATATATATACAGTGAATAAAAAAGAGGAGCATTTTACGAGTGGCTTTCACTGTTTCGGATAAGGCGTACTGCAGTGTGTTGTATGAGCACACCTGAAGCGGCAATAAATCGCGAGAGGACAATATATATAATGCGTCCGCTTTCTTTTCGGGTGTGCTACTGCATGTGGGCTAAATTGGGTTACGGTGAGATGGGAGCAAATAAAAAAAAAAACTTTGTATATATACTCGCTTTTCTTTTGCGAGCTGACGTGTGTAAAGTCGGTTAAGTCATAATTGGCAGCGGCGGCGTACTTGAAAGGATCTCGAATGTTACGTATATGTACAAGTGGGTAATTACGTATTGTTAAATGCGAGCGTTTAATGCAACATTGAAAATTGTTTTATTGCACGCGCCATTATCGAATAATCCATTAATTCGAATTTTTCTCACGCAACTTAATGAGGCGCCCCATTTTTCTTATGTATGTAATAACCTTAATCGTTATAAGGTAATCGCTTGAATATACGGTAAATTTAATATTATACCATTTGAAACTTTTTAGTCTCGCTCTTTTTACACTACCATAACTGCAACAATCGCGCTTTCTCCGCTTTACGAACAACGACAATCGTATCGAATCACAAACCGAGCATAGCGAGACAATCGAATAGTAAAAAAAACCCGCCGCTTTCAGTAGACACGCGATTGTCGCGCGGGTCAACAAACCACTCTACGTCCCGCGCGAGAATGAAAAAAATTCGATCCGCCAAACACATCAAGCTGCGCATCGCGGAAATCCCATTCCATTCACACGCTATATACACACACATGCTTTTTACATATATACGTGAACACAGCTCTTAACGCATGAAAACTAGAGAGAGAGAGAGAGAGAAAAAAACCACGTCTTCATTGACAATTCGCCGCGCGATCGTTTTCAATAACTCGCACGCAATGCATTATCCAGTCTCGGTGTTGCACGCGCTTTCTCGCGCGGAGTGAAGAAAAAAAAAAAGAACGAAGCCGAGAGAGGAACTCGTTTGCCGAAGAGTCGCGGGCGCCTGCATCGGTCCAAATAAGGAAGGTGACCGTCGAGTGGGCGACTCCTCGATTGTGTGTATGTGTTATAACACACGGTGGTCTCTAGAGCGGGGGCGGCTACTACTACTATACACACTATATATATATGCGGTTTAGTTGGCGTTACGGTGCGAGCTTTAGCTGGATTGCATGTGCACGCGTTGTGCAGTGAGAAAATCTAACATCGAGCTATATGGTATTATATATATAAGCGCAGGTGCGTTCGCCGATTATTCACATGTGCTAGTGACGACCCACTCGATTGTCGCGCGGTTCTATGCGACCGATGATATAGTAATGAATGTGCAGTTCTTGTATGTTCCTGTGCGTGTGTGTAGCGAATATGAATGCATTTTTTATGTTCGAATGTCGTGCGCATTTGTATATTGCAAAAGGGAATTCTGTGTGTTTTTGTTTCGTGGGTGGTATATATAGATCGGGATTAGAATGACGCTTTTGATGATGTGAGAGATATGAAGTTAAGAGATAAGTTGTTTGCTCAGAGTGAATATATTCAAAGTGTTTGATTAGATTTTTACTCAATGAGGTCGGATGCTTAATTTTTTTTTTTTTTCTTTTCAAGTTGGATAGTTTGTTACGTGATCGTGTATAAGACCTCTTGAATGAAAACCAAGTCGTATAAACATACACAAACCTTTGAATAATTCAACAGTCATGCATTTTTTATCAATGAATATGACAAAATTCATAAGAGCTTGTATATACACAAAAAGAAAAGTCATCGCATTGCACACAACGAGCAATATTTTTTTTCCAAGAAACAGCGGATAATTAATTAATAGAGATCAGCTTTATCAAAGTCTTATCGATGCAGAATGAAAAATCATCAATACGTAAAATTGAACAGCTCTGAAAATCAAAACAAACCATTATACACCAATAATAGAGATCGACTGTCCAATTAATCAATGGCGATGAACTTTAACGACTCTTATCTCGATCATTCAATTATAAATCAGCTATAAATATGTGTAAAATGAGCTGCGGCAGTCATTCATACTTATACGTGGAATATAAGCCCCTTACGACGCGCTCACTTCTGGGAACAATAATAATGAAAAATGTATAATTGAGGAAAAATCTATCCAGACTTTGACTCAGCTTAACGAATAAACTATTTCGCAAACTCTTTTTAGCAATGCTCCATATTCTTTTCATTCGATGCTTCAAAACAGCTGGGATTTTCTACATTCAAATGTTTCCCAATCCAAATTTTGAATTCATTCTAACGATATAACGAAACAAGCTGCATCCATAGAGCACACACACATGCACACCTCATACCTCATACTGGCACACACTCTCCCTCTCCACACGATCCACAAATAGCCCAAACATCTCCACCCGCAACAACGCACCAAATCTCATCCTCGTCTCACCGGAAAAGCAAAAAAAAGCTCTCGCTTACACACACACATATATGACGCTCGAATTTACAGACGCTCAGCCGGAAGCCCTGCATCCGTGCGGTGTATGCGGTCGCAAGTTCAATCCGCTCTCCCTCGATAAACACGTCAAGATCTGCGAGCGAACGACAACTCGCAAACGCAAGCCCTTCGACTCGGCGAAACAGCGCATACAGGGTACCGAACTCGCCGAGTTCCTACCCAAACACGAACACCAGTCGCAGCATCATTCCCAGCACCATCATCACAATCATCATCAGCAGGATGCGAGACGCGCGAGTAGCGTTGGCAATCACAGCGAGGACAGAACCGTACTCGGTCGTACACCCAACACTGCCTGGAAACACACGAGAGATGAGTTCCTCAGAGCTATTAGGGCGGCGCGTGGTGATACGGTGAGTTTTTTTTTTTTTGCCCTTTTAAGATCTTATATACCAACTATTTAAATCGAATAGAAACTTGTCAAAACTTAAAAAGACAATCATATCCGTCAAAGCCTCTCCAAACACATACACACGCACGCACTCGAATCTCGAGCATCCACATAACAGAACCTTTGACATCAACCCCTACTACCCAACGAACCAAGCCAAAAATAACCAAAAACACTGCTCTCACACATATACATGCCCTCCATCGAACAGCAACAAAGTCCGTACCAGTCGAGCACGCAGTCACAGTCACACGGACCGAGTCAACACACCGCGCATACGACGTCCCAGCAGCAGCAGCAGCAGCGTCCCTCGACCCTCTCGCTGGTAAACACGACAGGTGTGCCAACGCGACCGAACGAGAAGGGCCAGTGTCCCACGTGTCAGCGACAATTCGGCGTCAAGTCCTACGAGCGTCACGTGGCATTCTGTCGCGAGAGAGCAACGAGATTGCCACCCAGTCCATTGACGGGGAACAACGTGGCCAAGGAACGACTGGAGGCGCGTATAAAGTACCGGGCGCCAGCGTTGAAGAACAAGAGGCCGACCAATAGGGAGAAGTACTCGCCGGGTGCAGCCCACAACAAAGTTGTACAATCGGTCAATCAGTCGCCCCTGTTGACCAGGACGCAGACCAAGGAGACGATACACTCTGCAACGGCCACTACGCCCACATCCGCCCACAAGAGCACCGATACGGCTAGTCCCAAGTTGCCGATGCTGTGAGTTTTTTTTTTATACTTTGATTTCTTGTTGGCTTTTTTTTTTTCGTATAGATGTGCGCGCGCTGGTGATTTGGAGGAAAGCGCGAGCTTGAGTTTCACTCGCGGGTTATAGATGTGAAGCGATAGTGGGATACGAGTAATCTCGTGTATATGTGCTAAGAAGTGATAGTACGAGATGATTGGGTGTCGAGCGATGAACGTGATTTCCACTTTTTTAGACTTTAGAAAGTTCGATTGAGAGTATGCAAAGGTAAACAGGATAACGTTTTCTAAATGTACGAATGACGATAGTTTATTTTCTTATTGAATTGAAAGATAGTTAAAAGGATAGTTAGAAGGAAAGATATGTTAAAAAAGATAGAAAGATAGTTAAAAAGATAGTTAGAAGGAAAGATATGTTAAAAAATGGAATGAATTCAATAATTATAGATATCACGTGGAATACGTTTGAAATTCATACGATAGCAATACACTGATAATTCAGTATCTAAAGTGGAAATATAAACTATAGTTTATTAATTAAAACTTATCTATATATTCCTACAGTATCTTTTCCATGCTTATTTATAGCAGACGAGCGGCACGTATCTACACCAAAACAATCACTTTTCGATTCGTTCTGCTAACGAGCATTTCAGTATACAAAAAAAAATGTAGAGCCAGGGTAAATCGATCCAATAATCCAACTACAAAGTCTTCGAACCAAATTTTAACAATTGAGGTCACAATTTACAATTGAAAACAAACAATTCATTCGCGTCCCTCTTCGGGCATCTTAAATAAACACCCTCAACTGGAGACTCACTCGAAAATAAACTGACAGACATCCGCGGTTAGCGCAGAGTCAATTAAACGCTTCCAGGGAAAGAAAACACTTTCCCGCCCTCCCTTCGCTGCAGCAGCAGCAGCAGCGGCGGCGGTGGCGGCAATAAGAAAAGCACAAGAAACTGAAATTCAAAATACAGCCTCCTCTTCTCATATATTCCTCGTTGAAATACGCGATGAAATTATCCCCTCATTTAGAGACACTAAAGCTCGGAGGGGGATATAGAAGATTCTAAAACGTACCTCGACTTATACTGGCATCCTGCCAAAAAGACGTTTTCTCGGAAGTAGCGATGAGTCTCTTCTACTGTCTCTTTTTCTCTCTCTCTCTCTCTCTCTCTCTCTCTCTCTCTCTCTTTCTTTTTTTCTTTTTTTCTTTTTGCTCGGTTGATGTAATTAATGCAACTCAGTAGGGAATATGGTCATCTACAACAAAATGAAAATAGGAATTTCATGTTTTCGGTTTGGTATCGGAAACACGAGGAACTAAATATAGCTTTCTCATGAGTTTTAGAATATATATGGTTGTTTAGTTAGTAGAAAATTAGTCGGGTGCGTTATATTACTTTTAAAGTAGAGTTTAATTGCAAAGTATACATGTGAGACGCGTGACATAATTCTGCAATTAAAAGTATTCAAGGCTATTTGACAATTTAATTTTTGCTTAATGACTTTAAAATAAACATTGACGTACTTGGTGCAGAACCGAGCTTGCAAATACAAAGATATAATTATAATTTTTCATATTACACTACATTTTAATAAGCCATCATTTTAATATTAATCTCAAAATCCGACAATTTTTCTTTGAATGTGTTGCAGGAAGCGACCAGTACAGTCGAGCAAAGAATCACCCGTTGCGAACAGTGGACCATTAAAATCCCGACCGATGGACCGCTCCAATAGGTAAGATATAAGAGGATGCAAGTGCGAGAGTTTTTCTTTTCTCTACCATGCCTCTCCTTGACTTTGATTTACAAGCTCCCGAGAGCGAGTCTTTTATGACTGCGGCATTTCCTGGGTCGTTGAAACGCTAATTGCGCCTAAGTGCTTCTGTAAAGCTACTATACTATTTCTGCCCTTTGTAATAACATTATGTGCACCGTTATATCAACTCCTAAGTAAATTTCTTTTTTTTTTTCTGAAAGGTACTAAAATTGGGATAGGTCGTGTGATATAGCTTGAAAAAGAATTTTACGAAACTCCGTTCAATGTATTAACGTCGTCTTATCTATAGAAAATTAATTTCCTGAAATTCGTTAGGCAAAAATTACATTAGGTCTACAAGTCGCACTTTGATAAAAAAGCAGTTCAAATTTTTTTAAAGATTTTTGTTAATTGGTATAACTTTCGAGAAGCCACACAAAAATTCCACCTTGATAAGTTATCCAAAGAATTCTTCCTTTTCCATTATAGGCATCCACTATCCGATTCCCAAGAATCCTTAAATCCACCGGCACTCAGGCAAATTTTCGCCTCGCGCCGACTTCTCCTGCTCTCCGATGTGCTGCCCTCGAAAATAATGCCAGCTAAAGGCTTTCCGTCCCCCGGCCCAACCCGAAAGTCAGTCACCAAACTCTTCTCTCGTTCTTTCATAAAAAAAGGCGAGTGCATCGACTCTCCCGTCGAGAGTCCAGAGAACACCGACAGAAAACCAAAAAAGAAAACAAGGTTAAAACCTAAGTCACAGAGAAAAGTCGAGGTCGAAGCGGAAACCGAGGAAAATGTGGTAGTTCCGGAACTGTGTGAAGAGGTTGGCGAAGTGAAACGTGACTTTGTCACGTGGAAGCAGATACGCGAGTGCAGCGAGATCGAAAGCATCGATAAGGAAGAGGAGCCGATTCTCTCGGATGTTACTGGATTGTCGAGCTTCGAGGAAGGCAATTCGACGACCGACGAGTTCGAGTACCAGGAGCGAATGTTGCGTCGGCAGGAAACGAAAACTTGCATTTCGATCGAGACAACGGGTCACAAGCTGCGACCTTCGCATAAACAAATATTGAACAGCCGAAACAAAAGAAATTCAAATAGCGCAGATAGCAATGCAATGAATGACACCTCGTTGAATCGTACTTACGATATCGAAGATACTACGAGTTACGATACTCTGATACTCAGGAACGGGGATTCTTTAGATATCATAATTAACGATGATAAGAGTAACGATTGCATTGGCGATTCCGACGACGACGAAGATGGACTGTCGATTGCGTCGACCAAAACCTTCAGTAAAGGCGAAGCGAAAGGGACCGAAGTAGAGTACGTCGACAGTTTGAATCTGTGTCAGACCCAGCAGCTGAATGACAGTTCGGAATCAAACGAAAACAAAGTGGAAGATGCAGAAACTCCACGACTCCCTGAGATTCCGACAAACGATGAGGATTCCATTCTTTACGAGATAGAATATCATGATCCGTTGGACATGTCAAAACAGATTAGGGATAGGCTACTGACACGTCCGAAGAAATGTTACAGCATGCCAAACATCGCTGACATAAAAGTCAAGGAAACACCGAGAATCGGTGAATTAACCCAAGTTAATACTGAGTTTGGGAAGCTCGAGGAAGAAATAGACGATTTATCATCGATGAACGATTCTGACAGGACATTAAGTAAATTTACTATTTGCGTTTTAAACAAAATCATTATTATCATATATATATTAAAGTAATTTAAAAGTAAAATTTTTGTATATATATATATATATATATATCAACACTAAACTACAAAAACCGCCATTACTCGTACAACAGCTCCCCGACAAACTAATCCATGTATCAAAGACAGCGAGGCATGGCAAGCACAATCGGTATGTACCAATAGAAGATGTGCAACTTACGTAATCGACGAGTTGCGCAACTCGACTCACCACCATCAACCACAACAGCCAAACGACGAGTCTTCCGAGGAAAGACCGGTAAAAAAACGTCGCAAGCTGCAGCAGCAAAAGAAGCAGTTATACGAGACTGGAGAATCTAAAAATGAATCGTCACTGGTGCTGCTGCATCGCCGTGACATTTCGACAAAAAACCTACCGGATATCCATTCCTCCACAACTACAACGAAAATTAGCAGCAACGTGACAGTCGAGCCGCGACAGAGCTACATGTTGTTCGATTATTACAGAAACGAGGCGGTGAATTTCAGCGACGTGTCCAGTGCGCGTACCGACGATCAGATGCTCGAGTTATACGAAGATGACGCCGACGAGAACGAGAGCAATGCCTCGGAGCTCATCAAGGAGATCGACATTTCGTGCTACGACAACTCGGACATGCATGACGTGTACGAGAATTGCACGAGCGATTGCGAGGATTCGTTGGGCGATATGACGAGTAGGATGAAGGCGATCGATCTGATGATGCGCAGACCGAAAACATTTGGTAGAAATCGGAATAACGACGGTATCGTGAGGTGAGGTATTTCTAGTTGTTAACGCGCACTTTGTAATCCGAGGATAGTATTCGTGTCTTTTCTGAATTCTCAAAAATTTTTTAAATTCCATTCATTTTTTAAGAAGTTTGATTTTAATGATTTTAAAAATAAAAAACATTTGACCTCGGGATCCGAAACTACTTCTTAATCTGTGCACTCGAAAAAAGCTGCAAAGCTCGCGCGTATCTAACGCAACTTGAAACCCAAACATATCAGCTACATGGAGAAAAACGAAGACGTATCGATTTCCACGATCGAACTGACGGATCTGTCAAAGCAACGCTCCGACAAAGCCACCCAGCACTTTGAAAAAGAGATCTGCACGATCACGAGACTCGACTCGGGTAGTCGCGAGGATTCGTACTTTCCCAACATCAGCGATAGATCCAGTAAAGCCGCCCAAGATTGGAAGGCACGCCAGGAGTATCGTCGCGAGAAACTGCTAAAGTCGAAGCCTCAATCGTTGCGCGGCATAATAGAAATCAATACGCCGAGAAACGTCGTGGCTGACGAGGAAGAGGAGGACGAGGACGACAGAAAGAACAGCAAAGTCTACGTGCAGCGGCATAACGCGAAGAAACGACTCTCTCCCAGTATGCGTAGACCCGTGCACTCGGAGAGACGGAGGTAGCTCACACACATACACTTTTTCTCAGTTCTTTTATCTGCGGCAACTGGATTTCACGGTTCGTTGGTTATTTTAAGGTGACTTTAATGGAGTCATTAATGTCAGGGTATATATACGTTTCTCCGACACGGCTGTAGATCTTAATCTGGAGAGGTTCGGTGCATTAAGATCGAATTACCCACGTTTACTTTCCTTGATTGATAACTAAACTTAGCCATTCGCTTGTACTATAAGTAGTATAATTTAATTCATTAATAACGATATATATAAATACATATACTTTCATATTATTGAAATACCATTTCATCTAGAATATCGTGTAGTAGATTAGAATATGTTGAGCAAGTAGGAGAATACAGTAGACTAACAGGCAGTAGAGAGAAATGTGAACTAAAAAAAAAACAACATATCCTGTGTATTTGCTTTTTAAGCCTTCTACGTAGGAGTTTCGAGCGACTGCCGCGCTGCGACTGGAACAGCTATATTCGCAGGCATCCAGACTTTTCTATGATTCTTAGAGGTAGAATGTAAGTTTTCCACGTTGCGGCTTTTATAACGATCTCTGCAGCGCCTTCTTTTTTTTCAATCTCGATGTCTCTGTATAGCGGAGAATGGCTTTGTCGACGTACGCACGCCGTATATATATATATATATATATATATATTTGTACAAGCACAAATTGGCACGATAAATATCTTTTTTCGGTCACTTTGCCCACTTTGAAGTATATATATTAGGATAAGATATTGTGCTTTCAGCTTCGAGCTATGAGTCGCCACTTTGCTTGACCTTATTTATCGATTTGGTACACAGTTTGCTTAGTGATTATTCATGTGTTTGTTTTTCAGGCACGCGTTCGTAAGAGGATTGGACGCTTCGGTAGTCTTTGATGCACTTAGTTGATTTTAAGAATGATTTGATAATGCACATAGAATTACATCACCATTTAGGAGTACAAAATTATTTTTGTTTCTTTATATAAGACTTGCTTAATGTTTTATGACTGCAATTTCAAATATTGCTTTCTACACTGTATGATTTGTTAAGCACATCAAATGAAATTCACACTTTTGTATTATTAATTTTACTTTCATACATTTGCAACAACAAAAAAACTTTAGCTGTTGCTTTATTGCATTTTAATTTTCATGAAATTAGTATGCACAAATAATTAATTTTTAATTATCGATGTATTTTTCATAAAGTTAATAATAGTACACATGCATAAAATGTCAATTAAAAAATCAATATAAACTTGGATCGATTTAATAAAAATGGTAATGAGACAAAAACATTAGCTTGCGATTTTTGAAATTGCAACGACTTCGACTGTAGAACCCGTATGAGTTCTTGAAACCAAATATTATTTAACGAATAGTTCCAATTCTATATACTTCGCAACCTTTTATTTTCAGAGTAAAATCATTATAATGCAGAATATTAATGGATATATACCGAACCCCAATCTTCTTGACAGCTGCATACGGAAAAACATTGCTAACAAACAATTTCTTTCAGCGGCGTAGGCAAGGACTACAACCCGTTCCTGTTAGCCGAGCAGCAGCTCAACGATCTCTTCTCCGACACGAGCGACCAGTCATCGACCGACGGCTCCGCTATCTGTCCACCCCAAAAACCCAACTCCAGTCCCAATTTTCCCCTTTCCCATTCCTCCGCTTTCGTTAAATACCCCAACAGCCCCAATTCCCAGCAGCAGCAACAACAACAGCCCCAACAAACCTCGTCAGAGAAACAGCAGCAGCAGCAGCAGCAGCAGCAGCAGCGAATCTCCCTTATAGCTCCACCAACGGGTTTCGATGACCTAACCTCGTCCGACCTATCGAGCGACTGCACCGAAACCAATTCGTTATCCCGCGAATTCCTGACCTCGTCGTCGAACTCGTTAGCGAGCTCGCGTGTCCAGATGTTGGTCAACGGTGTCGAGCGCGAGCACGTTTTAGGCCGCAGGGTCATCATTGATCAGAGTCAAGCACTGGGCGGTGGTGAATTCGCCCCGGAACGAAACCTACAGCAGCAGCAGCAGCAGACGCGACTTACCAACGGCACCAATACGAACAACGTGTCGAATACGAGGGTAGGACGACCCTTGAACGCCAACTGCAATCGGTCGAACTCTTTGCGATCGTCATCCGCGCCTAAACCACCCGAGAGAAAGATCTCGAGTTCCTCGTCATCCGGTAGCTCGGACTTTTCCCGCAGCAGTAACAAAATCGGTAACGCGAAGCCCCGCGACAATAAGAATAACTCGAGTTCGAATGACGCTTTGAATCAACAACAGCAACAGCAGCAGCGCGGCAACAACAATTACAAAAATCTGAACGGTAGCAATCTGAGCCTGAGCTCGATAATCTCGTCCACCGATATGGAGATGAAGCGCTCGAACTCGCTGTTCGACGAGCTGTTGAGCTCGTTCGAGGAGGACGTGAACTCCAGTTCCACATTGCCTTCGTTAATGTCCCTCATGAGAAACGATCCCAATGTATCCTTGTTGTCTAGTACGCAGACTCAGCAGCAGAACGGTGGCACAACGCCCAATGGACATCATCAGAGGGGTGGTAATAACGGGAGGATCAACTGCAGCGATGATGACGGGGATCTGTCGTCGCCCGAGAGTGTCAAGAGGCAGGACTGCGGAGGAAAACTCAGTGCTGATTCGGCTTACAGCAGGTATTATTATATATTTTGGATTTATTTGCAGATTTGTGCGCCTTTTGTGGTGGTGTCTATAAGGGTATTTTTGCATCCTAGATGGCTAGGAAAAAAATATAAAGTATTGGATAAAAGTTGATTCTGTAGTTTTGTACATATTAAAAGTATACTTATTTTCTTCTACGGTTCTCTGTTTTATAAAAAAATGGTAAATTTTGCACCCGGAAATTGCATCGCTTATAATCCTTCCTATCTGCACCTATTTTTTTTTATCACAGATTAAATATGGAATATCCATGTGACAGTGAAAAATCGCGAATTAATTATTCATAATACACCATTTATCTTCCTATGACTATTCCTAATCTAAATATATCTATATAGAATACCTATGATAGAATCGAATCAAGTGTTGTTCTTAAAAATGTAAAATTTCTAGTAAGCCAGCCCAATTTCCTAATCGATACAAGATTTACCTTTCAAATACCCAAGCAAAAAAAGAATATACAGGGTGTTCGAAATGTTCGGGACCCCCCT
>UELV01018940.1:5677-20181 GCA_900490015.1 Megastigmus stigmatizans | reverse complement strand
CCTCCCACCGGTACCCCCTTCCCCCTCCAGCAGTCTACAGCGGCAGTCTATACCATGGCACACGGGCCGTTGTACATGTACAATGTACACCTATACGAGCCTACTATCCTTACAATTCCGTGCACATGCAGACACGCGCGCGCGCGCACACACATCGCGCACCCGCCTCCCGTACCCTGAGACAGAGACCGGCAGAGAGAGAGATAGTGGCTTTAAAGTATATACGTCGATGCGTGTATATATATATATATATGTCTATACGTCGTTGCTTGTATATATACGTATATATATATATGTATGTATTATACCCTGCATGTATAAAGGGCTGGCAGCGCGTGTATAGGACTCCCGCGACGAGTGCTTGTACCTTATGAGCTCCTGATTACGCGAACGCGCGGTCCAAATTGCAAGATGTATATTCAACGATACACGCACACGCCACCTTATAGACTTGATACGCTATTGTATCTGTGTATATATGAGTGTGTGCACGGGGGTAGGCTCGGTACGTGTGCATGATTGCGAGGTCCCCGTATGAATTTCAATGCAGATACCCACAGGTAGTCATGTAGATGAAAGGGTTTCTGTAGACAAACTATTCATTCGTCTATAGTATACAGACGCGCGCTTCAACGGCGTACGGAGCACGCATGATCCTTTACAAATCTACGTATAGGCACGTCTTTGCAAGTGCACCCATTTACGATAGAAAAAGGGAACAAAAAAAAACAAGGGGTTGGGAAATACAATAAAGCGCGAAAATCGAAAAACCTTACGCGCAACCCAGAGGGAGCCGCGAGTCCGCATGCGAAAACGCACACGGATACGTTCGAGGATACGTTATCACGGACTCTATCTCTCTCTCTCTCACACACACACAGCCACACACAGAGCCACAGACAGGTTGCGGCCTATAAGGGGAGGAGTGGGTGGCGCGGGAGGGCGGGAGGGGGGGGGGCGCATAGTGCGATAGGCCCGCAGCAGAGGACGCTCCTCGGCTCGCAAGGATCCCAATGACCCCGCGGCAACGGCGCGCGCCCTGCGCAATCTCTCCCTCTCTGTCCCACCCTGCCTCTCTCTCTCTCTCTCTCTCTCTCTCTTTCTCTCTGTTGGCGCAATGCTATGGCCTCAACGCGAAAGAGCGAGACGGCGAAAGAAGAAGAAGACGCTATGTGTGTGCATGGTGTACAGCGCGAGCGGGGGCGGCTTCCCTGCATCCTCTCTCACTCTCTCTCTCTCTCTCTCTCTCTCTCTCTCTCTCTCTCTATGTCTCTCGGTCGCGCACGCGCCGCCGCTCCAGCAAAGCGGAGAGGGAGCGAGTGCGTGTAGAGGTGGTGGGGATGCGGATAGAGCGAGAGCGAGAGAGAGAGAGAGAGAGAGAGAGAGCGCTCAGTGTCACTTTGTGCCGGGTGTCGCAGTCGCGGCGAGCGCGCGAGAGAGAGAGAGAGCCACAGCTCCCCCAAACTAGCTCCACACGCCAAGCCTCCCTCTCCGCTCTCTCTCCTGTTCTCTTGCTTCTCTCTCTCTCTCAGTCGGTGTCGGTTTGTCTCGCTTTTACTCTCCTCCTCTGTTCCCTATACGCCACGGATATTCTCTCGCAGTCGTCAGTCTCTGTAACGCAGCTGCGCTGGATGTGCGGCACACACGGCGCCACAGCAGCTCCACCACCGATACCACCACCACTACCACCACCACTACCAGCAGCAGCAGTAGTTTGGAGCAGTCGAACTACCAGTGCACTGTAGCAACGGACCGAGAGACGACGACGGCGGCGAAGAGATCGTTCCTCGCTCCCGTCGCGTGATTCTCTACCGACTGTATACATGTTACACATACTAGTAGCGAGAGACTACGCGCACGGTTTGACGCAGTGCGCGCGTAAATAATTCACGCAGATGGTGTACGCGGACCGCGAGCAAGTTTAGACCCAGTCCAAAGCTGCTCGGGCAGGACACCACGGAGACAGGACATATCTCTCCTGTAGCGCAGTGGCGCCTCGCTTTATCGGAGCGGAGGAGCTTTTATGTGGTGCGGCGTCCCCGATGCAAAGGACGAGCTGATCCTCCAGTCGGTGGTGCGCAGCTTATATCCGAGGAACGAGGAGGAGTGTAGAAGGCAGGAGTAGCGGCTGACCCAATTAGGCGGGCGCGCGCCGTGTGCTCTGGCTCTGTGTCTCTAGCGCGCCGCGCACCCACACACGCGCCACTGGACGAGAGATAGTGCGCCGCTGCAGCAGGGAGCAAGAGAGAGAGAGAGGCCCGCAGCGGATGATCGATCCTGGAGGGATCGCTGCTCCTCTCGACGCTCTCACCTCCTCTCTGCCCAACCCCCCGCGACCCCCCCTCGACATCCTTTCTTTTTTCTTCCCTCTTTCTCTGGGATCGTCCAGCGAGGACCTCCTTGACATTTACGAGGTAGTGCGAGTGCGTTCCGGTGCCTATTGTATATATAGGCACAGGTGGACTCGAGACTCTGTACAGTGCGCGCGTATATAAGTAACGAGGAGAGATGAGGCGCGCCGAGAACGCTGATGAATCCTCCGGCAGTTCCTGGCCAAAGGGACGCTCCGCAGCCTCTATTCGCGACTAGGCTCCGTGGGCAATAGAAGCACGAGCCTAGAGAAGTGTGTGAGGGAGAGAGGGAGAGAGAGAGAGCGGGATCGATCGATCCCTCGGTAACGTGTCACAAAGCGTGAGACAGGCGCGTTCGGTGCCGCTGTAGGTGCCGACCAAGCTCGTCCCACCGCTCATCAAGATAAGTCGCAAACGAAGGAAGGAGGAGCGGTGCGCGGGCTCGGGCTCGGGCTCCTCGAGCCTAGAGGCCCGTGGGGCTGGTTGCGGCGTGGCCAACAGCACCAACTCCAGGACACTGAAGGAGACGTCGGGCTTCGGCGACTACTCCGCCGCTGGGGAGTTCGAGATCTGGGGCGAGGACCACCAATACCGCCTGGCGAATGGTTTAGACCACCAGCAGGGGCCGCCTTCGCGTGGCCTGCAGCAAACCCAGCAGCAGCAGCAGCAACAGCAGCAGCAGCAGCAGCAGCAGCAGGAGCCCCAGACACCACCGTCGCAGCAACAGCAGCGGGAAGGTGGCTCCAGCCTGAGGCCGCTGCTGCACGTCGCCCACTGCGAGCTGCACTCGCCGAGGGACGCGGAGCTGCTGAGGCTGGACCACCTCGACAACTACGAGGCCCAGCAGCAGCAGCAGCAGCAGCAGCAACAACAACAACAGCAGAAGTTGCAGGCCGCTGGACTGGAGCCCGAGAGGGACACTTACGCGATGATGGACAACTTCCACAACCCGGTGCCGCCGCCGCTGCCCCGTAGGCACGTTAGGTGAGACCCACTTTCCTACACTTTATCCTACAGACAGTGTGTATACTAGATAGCGCGAGGTTGGATGAGATCAGGTGTGCGGAATGACTGGCAGGAGTGCTTCCCTGATTGAAGCTCTGGTGGGGAAGGATCGGGGGTTCCCGATGGAAAAGATCAATCTTGGGGGGATGATGAGGAACAAAAAGAATTTGCAATATAGTCACAATTTCTGACCTACTTTTGCTAGATGGATATTTTCTTCGGGAAAACTTATTATTATTAATTGGTACTCGATTGGTAGTGGAAATCTCGTCTTGCGATTAACAATCCGATAACGAACATGAACGATGTTGACCTCGGGGCATTTAGTAGATATGATTATTTTTCTGCTATATATGAATACTGGAAATAACGTTCATAGCCTATACATAAATACAGTCTAACATATAGGAAAAGTTGTGAAACGCACGTATCCTGCTGAACACATTTTCTTCCCCCAAGCATGTGGGTAACGGTTATTTATATCGAATAACAAAGTTTATAATTGCCTTAATAATACAATAATAGAATAACGGATATGAAGCAATATGTTATTAAAAACATTCGTGTTATACTTGTTACAAAGTCGTGTTATGTTACCACATAATTGTAAATTACGTATAATAGTAAACCATGAAGCTCGATGGTATCGAAAATGAAGTCTTCTACCTCGTAACCAGTAATACGAAAACCACAAGAAGTTATTAGAAACATTAAATGGTATTTAGCTTAATCACATGTCCAGTAGTGGTGCCAGTTGTGGTAAAAATAACTCGAACATAATTTTCCATCCATGTACTTACGCGAATCATAACTCGCTATCGACTGGTTCTATACGAAAACTTTGCTACAATATAGCATTTCCCGCTCTTTTTCCTTAAACGACACTTTAATGAAAATGCAATTTAAATATTTAAACCTCGTTTAAGAGATAATTTACAACATTTTCCTGAATCCCGAAGCGTTATTTTTGTCCGCTTGGCTGTTATTCCAAATTCTTTGTCTGAATGCCAATTTAGCTTAAAAAGTATTCATTGTCCCTGATAATGAAAAATTTAGAGGATAATTTTCGTTTAGAGTTCGTTCGAGCTTATTAAATTTTTGTACATAGCGCGAAATTGGATCGATATCTGTTGCTTCGAAGCGTACAATCGCTACCTCTCAAGCGTCCGACGAATTTTTGTTCTTATACCATTTTCCCAGGGAAAATAGAATTCTCAATCTTATTCAAATGCAGATGTTCGGAAGAATATGAAGAGTTCGCTTTCAAGCGGATGTCGGTTTTGTTTTCGTTCTAAGAACTTTCGAGGAGTTGGCTGCAGTTGAGTACACAAACATAAGTCAATAACTTCCAGTAGAAAAGGGTATGGATATTCCTTCCTTTTTTTTTCTTTCTTTCTTTTTTTTTTATTTCATCTCAAAACACTCAGACTCGAACGTGAGAGAGCATCTTTCGGAATAATAAAAAAAAGGTTAGTCACGCTGTGGGGCCCTTTGTGCTCGAGAATGCACCAAGTCAAATAAACGTCTACTGTTCATCCTTTGATGCCAGCGAGCGAGACACACGAAAATATTTAGAAAAAGGGATCGCGGGACTAATATTTGCATTTTTAACTCGAGTCGAGTGAAAAATCCGTCCGATGACGCCGAAGCGCGCACGCGGGTATTTTCGGAAAACCATCTTTTGACGCGTAATAAACGTTCGAGCCGTTGCAGCTTTAAACGCGATAATAACGTTTTATACATCTGCGCGTGTCATTCGTATCTGCTAACGAATAGAGTAGTCGAGGGCATAAATCAGCGATACGCTGCTGCTGCTGCTGCGGTGGGGCAAAAGTTTATCGCCTCCGTTCCTTATTAAACAGACCGATCGTTAATAGCTTCGTTGCCATCCTCTTATTTTTATATCAGCGCACACCATTTTTCATTAACGTTTCGCTTATAATCGCAAGTGCGCGCGGCAGCATAATTAATAAGGCCACACAATTACGGCGTGCACTGAAATTGACCGGCTAATCCCGGGACACTCAAAGGTATTGGCATTAAACGTGAAAATGCCTGTTCAAAAGCTACAACGACGACGGACACGAACATCGCGCTCTTCCATACACTGCACGCATTTTATATATATTCTTTTATTCTTTTTTTTTCACCCTCCGAGCTCATCGATCCCCGCGCGTCGATATGGTTATTTTTATTTTCATTTTTTCATCCTTCATAAAAGCGAACCCCTCGTTTGCTGCTGCTCTCTCGCTCACAATATATAATCCGTCGCGCGCAGCTCGTGTAAAACGAAGCTGTGCAGGGAGCAGCGCATAATAATGTACCCCGATGCATAACGCACGCGCATATTGTGTCAATGATCCGATAATTTCACCTTCTGAGTAGAATTTAATGCAAAAATGTATCGTGCATTAAATACATATGTGTGTGCGTGTTTGCGTGTGTGCGAGATGCGCAAACGCGACGGTGCTTGCGGAATTGAAAGCTATTTTCGTTAATTGTTATAACTGAAACAAATGGCCTCTGAGACCTACGAAATCACCACCTCCCGCACCTATATGTTCCATTAGCTTTCTCCCTTAAATCCATTAATTTCTCTTAAATTTCGATTGAAAACCGAATTAATGACTACTTTTTCCTACTCGCAAATGAAGAACTATGTGAAAAGCACCTTTCCGATACCAACATAAGGTGAAACCTTATATGCTTACGACGACAACAAGTGATAATTTAAAGTGTTATTCGTTGGTTTATTCCGCAATAATTAATAATTTACTCCGGTCAAATTTTGTGTTAGATGAAATGGATTACAGTCTTAAGCAGCTAGAGATTGTTTACTTATATTGAACTGATTTTCTCCCTTTCTAAGACAAGCAGTTGACTTTTCTTTTAATTCCTAGAAATGAATGAATGGAACGGTCTAGAATAGAGTTTATGTTAGAATAAAGTGACTCTTCAGTTCCTGCTCTAATTAAAGTGCAAATTCCAATTCGGAAGTCTGAAACAATAAGAAATAACGCTCCGAGAAATAAATGTGAGATGATTTGAAAAGAATGAAAGTGTATCACTCGACTGTTAGAAATGAGTAACTTTGCTGCCGCGTCCCACGATGCTATAATAACTATAATTAAAACTTTTCTTTCTCACCAAACTATCGTTGAATAACGTTTTACTCCTTCTAACCGCGAAACCTATCGCAAAAGATGCAAAATATTACCAACCTTCTGACACCCATCGCACACGCAAACTAAAGACAGCTGTGAACAAAAAATTTAAAAATCTACCGCAGGTAGACGAAACTCCAAATATTTTCCATCCCGTTCTCAATAATGCAAATCGAGGTGGGACCATAGCCGCGCGAACACGAGCAACACAACTGCACGTTGTATTCGCGTCTCTTGTCTTTGCGCCTAGAGAAACATACACATACAAATACACAGTCAGAGCGGTGCACAGGTATAGGCTGCAGAGAAGCTCGTTAAAAGTCAACGTACAAATTTTCGTAAATACAGGGGGTATCGTTTTTCCCTGTGGCGCTCGCGGCCGCCGCGGACGACGAGGCTAGGCGCAAACCCGCGACTGCGATGGGGCGGGGGTCGCGGGGCCGAGCGCGACGTAAAAAATATTCGCTGACGGTATAAAAAGGGAAATAAAGCTTCTGTTTTTGTTCAAAGGGGACGTTAATCAAAGTAGCTTTCCCCGAGAGCTGGTGCCGCCGAGCTGCCGGTGCCGTTGCTGTTGCTGCTGCGCTCTCTATACATATGCCGCCGCGTATACAATGAAAACTGGTTATTGAACTGTCTCGCTCGAGTGCGACGTTACAGCGTCGAGCCGAGACTACCGAGCGAGCGAGCGAGAGAGAGAGAGAGAGAGAGAGAGAGAGAAAGAGAGGACGAGGTGTATACGTAATATATATGTGCATATATAGGTATATAGACACGCATATTCTCTCTCTTTCTCTCTGGGGGCACGCGCGCTCCTGCGTATTATTCTCCATCGTTCCAGGGACGCTTCCGCGTTGTTTCCACAAAGCCAGTTTTCATCCTCCTCCGGCGCCCTCCTCTCGCGAGCTGCGCGCGCCCCGCATTTTTCTTTCCCTCCCCCTCTCCCGCACCTCTCCGTCCACCCTCTGCAGAGCGCGAGAGCCGCGGCTCCTTTTTTTTTCTCCCGCACCGCGAAATGACAAATTACAAAATAACTCTATTAAATTTGCTTCTTAACTTCGGAATCGCGTTATTTATTGCCACCGCCGTCGCCGTACTATCATTTACACGCCAAAGCGAGGTCTTATGCGTATTGTTGATGTTTGCGCAGACCGAGTAGACCGTTTGCCCGAGGAGCCGTCGTTTGCCTGTAGGCTATTTTGGCGTTGCTATTTTAGCAGATATATATTGGGAATTGAACAGACCCAATTACGTCAAAATTCTATTTAAATCGAATTTCAATTTTATCAACATTTTTTTTTTTTTTTTTTTTAAATTTAGGGTATAGTGAATTGTGAAGTGTTGATGAAAAAAGACATAATCCGATAATCGGTAGATTTATAGGAAACGCAAATATTTTGCTCAAGTGCACAAAATAGTACTGATATTTTTTGAAAAAAATCCACGGTTTAGCAAACGCTATGCAAGTAGGTCGGATTTATTGTAAAAAAAAATAGAAAGATGTACATAAAATACGAATTTTTCATTGTGCCCCATCAGTAATTCTAATTTTTAAAATTCATGCGTATAGAGATTTATTTTTGATCCATAAATTTGGACATTGATTTAAATACTATAAAAATTTAGTTAGCTCAAAAGTAACAAAAATGAGCCGTTTTATTTTAGTATAATATAAACACAATTTCAATAAATACTGTTTTCATATTCACTATAAATATAGTATAACACAGTGAGGTATTAAATTATTCCGGGAATAACTTACGAGTGTATAAGGGTCGCGCCAGAGCTTAAGCTTATTCTTTTTAAGACTTTCAATAAATTTAGTTGCGCACTCAGCGCCTTTCATTATGATTACGCACCTAGTTTCAAAGTATTTTTAAAATTACCGGCTTCGCATACTTTGATAAGCGATGAGCTATACCATACCTACGTATATGTAATTAAAACATTATACTCGCATGGAATAACATCGTGCATATTTCGCATAACAATACTTATACGATCTTTAACGATATCGCGAAATATTTCGATATTCAGCAAATTGTGCTTTTTAATGAAATTATTGTTACTTATGTTAATTAAAATATAAGCCGCGCGCGCGCCTGGCACATGTTTTATTCCGTTATATAAAGTTAATATCCGCCGAATTCTAATTAAGTTTGATCATTGAAATTTCGCTTTGATAAATGTAATCGACTTCAATATGTATTTATGTAAAATGACAAAAATGATATTTTCATCTTCGATGCTGCGCTGGGATGATACATATACAGTCAAACCGCATAAATTTGAAATTTATGACTCTTGCTCATAATTTATTGCGCGCAATACGCGCCACGCACTCAAAGTAAAAACCCAGTTAAAGGAGGAAATTAATGCGCGCGCGACTTTTCTCAAAGAAAGCACGGTTTTGAGTTTGATTAAAAAAAAAATAATATCATTAAAAGAGGAAGGCGCGCGTGTGCGCAGCAATTAATCAGTAACATTGTGAATTGATACTTGACCTAATAATTACAGCATCTATCAGTTCTGTGCTGCAAGCTTTGCCGTAGTTAATTATCCATTAACTTATAATGTTCTAATCCCGGTACAAACGAACACTATATGCAAAATACTTTAATTTTCCAATTTGTATCACGGCAATATATTATACACACTAACTATGCCGGCATTTGAATCTGGCCAAGATAACCTCGCTAATAACGAATGACAGTGCACAAAGGATTACATTTTGACAAAATATTATTATCGATCGTTTTATCGGGGCCAGAAATTTACTTTGATCTTTAAACGTATAAGTATAATATTAACATGAAATAAAATAACAGACAAAAAACAAAAAATGGATTTGTTTTCTCTTGAACTTTTAATACCGGTATACGTATATCATTAAAAAAATTTTAAAATGAGTAACACACACATGAGAAAAAAATCTCTTATTTTTATGTGGATATACTTGAAATATGTTTCTATAATGTTTTTCAATAAAAAAGGGAAGAAATTTTATTAATTCAAAACTTCATCTAGTGGGTCTGAACAACTACTTCCGCATATGCGCTTTAAAGGAAATTTTCTGGTGATTGAGTTTCATCGAGCGTATGCGAGAGAGCACAGACAGTGAAAGGGCCAACTATTAGCGGCTATTTCTAATAACTCGGGGCTGAGTTCGACGAGGAAAGTGTAAAATTGTACGGGCAAGAAAGAGTCGAGAGGAATGTCGAGGGGGAGGAAGAGAGGGAAGGAGTCGCTGGAACGGGAAGAATGAGCTGAAAAGCCAGTGGTATCAGCCGAGTCCGGCATTTGACATTCGTTTACATAAAAGCCGTATATATCTATATAGTAGGAGGGAGTTTAACAGTTTTGCAAATCAACTCTTTGCCGCTTTGCCACTCGCAGTTGCCGCGTCCTTTTGCCGTACAGACACACACACACACACACAGAGACACACAGGCAAGCCGCGGAACTTGCTAATGACGTAACGTCAAAAAGCGGATTCCTGAAATGCGGTGGACGCGCGCGCGCGGCCGGGATCGATCCGGTAGTCGCGGGCAACGCTGTCGACGCCGCCGCCACCGCCGCCGCTCCCGCTATATGCTCTGGCATTAGTCCATCGTCCCCTCGCGCACCTCTCTATCATATACATATATATATATATACGCGCCTGCACATATGCGACTCGACCGATGCTGCTGCTACTGTACGATATATAATGCACGGGTATATTCGAAATCGCGCGAGCGTACATTAGTGCTTGGTTGAATTTGTTGTTTCGTCCGCGCGCGAACTTCTGTGTGTCGGCCCAGGGTATATTCTTCCGTATTTATGTATCGCGCAGAGGGCTGGAATTTCGCGCTTTCAAATTGACACATATATTTTTTGATTTCTCGCATTCGCGCGAAATTAAAAGCTCCATTGTGCATACGTGACGGCTACGATGATCACACGTCAATGTTTTATCATCATTAATAAATAAATAAATAAATAAATGTGATCTCGTATACTGCAGTACAGTGTGCGGTATAAGGTATTGTATATTTATTTGGACCATTGCAGTCGATTGAGATTGATATCAGTTTTGACGCTTCTATAATGTGTTTACCGTTGATCCCCCTCGGTACATTATACATATATAACTTGTGCAGTGTATGTTTTGACTGCTGCTGCGTTTTTGCGATTTTTCTTTGTTGTATCGCGTTACTCGCGCTGAAAATCATCGATATAAAGTTCTTTAATCGCATTATTTCCATCCAATGACTCGCTCTGCGATATGTATATAACTAGAATCCGACAAAAGTATACAGCTCGATTTGAATTGATAAAAAAAAGCATCAGGTTTTATAACGCTACTTTTAATATAAAACACATCATAAATGATTCGGCTGCACATGTTCTTGACGTGGGTGCAGTGTGAATATGCCGATCGAGAAACTCGCGAAAGAGAGAATATTGGCGCATAAAATAGTGTACTTACCATTTCATTCGAAAAGTCTTTTCGTCCATCCGCTCAGTCGGGATCTCTAATCCCGCGTATTTGGCATCGAGAAATCTGTGAGAATTTCGGATAAGATCTCGAATTCGTCGAGTTTCGGAGGGGCATACAGCCGCTTCCCTTCGCGTTTGCGCACTTAATAAAAGTCCTTTTAATATCGGTTCAGCGTCGAAATCTTGTGAACACACATATAGACACGGGAGGGCGATAAAGTGAAATGGCTGAAAACACGATGAGCTGGAGGAAAAAAATTGAGACCAGATAAAAAATCTTGGTGAATTATGTTCGAAACAATGGGAAAGAGGGGTGAAAGTCGTTGTACATATCGGCTGGAATATTTTCGCGAAGGTTGAATTTTTTATCGTTAAAGGATTTTCGTAGTCGAGCACGAGGAGCAAAAACGTGTTCCGCTTGATTTTAGCGCGGAATTGCATTACCGTGGAAAAACCCGTAATGGGCACGGTAAATTTTGATGGGGCAAAAAATCTAATTTTAACTGCAGATTATAAAACAACATCGTTACCGCGGGCAATTGAAAAACTTTGATATACTTTAAGTAAACAGCTTCTAGCGCGAGTTATATACTAAATGTGGATTTTTCACTTGTTGACATTCTGCTAATTTCAGATTCGTACTAAATACAGCTGTATATCTTATAAATAAGCTAGTCACAGCCATAATTTTTAGATGACAAATAAGTTGTAAGCGAAGCTTCAAAACAGTTTGCTCAGCGATACATAAGCGATAGAGCGGATGCAGCAAACTTACGAGTTCCAAAATCTACGGCTTATCAAATTCGCCGCGGCGCGTGCACGACTCGTCGCCTAAACATATCGTTTATCGCGGACAATTAAGCGAGAAGCCAAGCTCGATCGATCCACGTCAAACAGCGCGTAAATAATAAACAACTGCGAAAGCAAAAAAAAAAATTGCCGCCATAAAAAGGGCGCGGAAACAAGAGACTCGAATGCGGTAAAAAAAAAAGTAAAACACGTATATATACGCCAGCACGGCTCGATAAAACGAGAATATAGAAAAAAAAAGTTTTCCAATTTGTGCGCAAACTTCCCCTCTCCCCCCGTCCAGGTCGACGTATAATTATATCCCAATAGCGGCTCGGTGGATGCATTCGAAGCAAAAATACAATGCAATACCACGAGGAGCAGCAGAAGCCCCACCGCTACCAACCGCCGCCACCGCCGCCGCAGTCCCAACGCATTATTTATGCCGCGAGCGTCTATAGCTTTAATATAATTAACTAATTTCAGCGTAACGGGATCTTATAATAACAGAGCATAGTAATACGTATAGGCTAGACAGCAGCAGCAGCAGCAGCAACAGCAGAGGAGCGTCGGTGGCGGTTGGTGGCGGTGCGCGACGTTTGCTTTGACAAGGCCTTGACGCAGCATATCGCCTGATTAATTATACAATAATAGCAATAATCCCAGCGGGGGTGGGAGCCCGCAGGTTAAGAGAGCGAGAGACAGACACAGAGTACAGAGAGAGAGAGAGAAAGAGATGCGACGAACGCGATTATACATATCAACATTATATTCATTCAAGCTCCGATCGGTGTGCCTTCATCGATCGCCGTCCGCCAATCTCGCCTTCCCTCCCCGCCTCTTCTCTCTCTCACTCTCTCGGGTTAGCGTCCGCGGTCTGGCGGTGTACACGCGCGCACACCCACCACATGAACGCGTGTCGCCATACGGCCGTGTGTTTACGCTGTCTGTCTGACGCGTCTCTCTGGCTGTCCTGCCTATATGTGTAGGTGTGCTCGTGTATGTATATATATATATATGTATAGAGCAAGAGGACGTCGAAACATTCGCTTCAACCCTCGATGCGAGTCCTGGCGTAGGTTCGCTCTCTCCCCCTCTCTCTCTCTCCTCTCCTCTCTATTGTTGTCTCTGTGGCGCGACGACGAAATTACCGACGTAAGGGAAGAAGAACTCGGCTCTCTCTCCCTCTCTCTCGTTCAGTCTCGCTCCCTCTCGCACAGCTCTACGACTCTAGTGCACCTTCTCCCTCTCTCTCTCTAGGTTCGTGTGTATCGAACGACGCGGAGCGGCTATACGTATATGCGTATAGAGACGCGCGGTTTCACCAATACTACAGGGTACAACAATGGGGGGCTAGCGGTGCCTCGATGTACTGCTGGACCAGTATTGAACCGGTACTTTGTCACGGACACAGTGTCGAAGTGCACAATTGCATCATTAATTGCATTCTGCCTCATTAGCTTTTTCACTCTACGCGCGGGACGTTGCATTACTACATGCGGCTTTCCCCCCCTCGCCGCAGTGA
The DNA here is from genome assembly GCA_900490015.1 of Megastigmus stigmatizans. Classification (NCBI taxonomy): domain Eukaryota; kingdom Metazoa; phylum Arthropoda; class Insecta; order Hymenoptera; family Megastigmidae; genus Megastigmus; species Megastigmus stigmatizans. Next base: position 6,865 of record UELV01018940.1, on the reverse strand, counting down.
AACAGCTGAACTCTCACGATATACGCCATTTCTAAAATGCTCCTTCCCAGTCTCGAGTCTTTCGAAATCTCCTCGTTATATCCACGAGGATTCGAGTGAATTCGATATACATTTTCCGAGATCATCTTCCATCAAAGTTTCCGCACAGTCACGATACAATCTCGAGCGTTATTTGAACGAAAAATCGACTTTCCATTCAGTATATAAAGTATCCATTTTTTAAATTTTTCCTCTTATGCGATCGCGTCATCTCGGTAAATCGGCGGTAAGCGAGGACCTCTTCTCTGTGCGAAAGAATCACCAAGGATGATTATTCCATAAAAAGATAGCATCGTGATCATCGGGATCAAGCGGGATGAAAGGCGTCGCTCGTGATTATACACGAGTTGGCGGCGGCTTCCCCACTTGGGCAAAAAACAATTTTCCCGTCCTCGTGCGTGTCTCGAGCTCAGGCCGGCGTATTCATTAGTTGGCACGAATCGACGGTATAGACTGTGTCGCAGCTCGCTAATACCGAAGGGTTTCACGCGCTGCAACCCCATACACACAGAGAGAGAGAGAGAGAGAGAGACGGAGCTACGCACGACGATGTGTGTGCGGCAGCGTTAGCCTCGTACTTGTGCACGCCGTTCTGCACCGCCTCAAAGGTCCTTTTGACGTACACGAATTTCACGATCGATAAGATACAAATAGGAATGAGTTAATTGACCACTTGGGCGGCACCGGAAGTGACTTTGACCAGAAGGGACAGTCGTTCGCCCTCTCTCTTTACGCGCGCGCGACGTTGTATACATGTATATATGTGGTATAGGACTTGTCGAATGTTAGCGCCAAGGGGTGAAGTCTTATATACGTGTGCAAGGAATTGTAACGCGCACGACTTTCTCTACTGCTGCGCGATATTTCAAATCGCGAGTGATGTGTGGATGGGCGAGTCCGCGCGGTGTATATGTAGGACTCGAGAGAACAAATTGCCTTTGTTCACATTTATACAGTCAGTCGGACAAATGATAATGACTCGGGTGAATAATTCCGTCGGGGAATCGATTCCCAGCCGATTGTTATTTCTTTTCTGTTTTTTTTTTCTAATTCCCCGCCTTAATAACGCTCGCTCGGCCGCTCTGCTGTAGCTTTTCGTTTTTATAGCACCGGCGATTGACCCACTTCCTTTGGGGACCGCCAACTAAC
>UELV01018928.1:2911-47782 GCA_900490015.1 Megastigmus stigmatizans | reverse complement strand
GGGGGGGGGGGGGGGGGGGGGGGTAAGGTAAGTAAGCCCCGATTAATTACTTGTCTAATTGGCGACGCGAATTCTAAAGACGTCGGTTTTGGCATTGCTCGCGACGATATGGCTTATACACGAGGACGATGCAACCCGGAAGAGAGCGAGCTGCTGCTGTTGCCGGCACACAGGAAACTCTCCTCCGCGGCAAACAATGCGGGACTTGCCTCTCTCTGCCGCTGCGCTGATATGCTGTACTCTCTCTCTATATATATATTCATATACATCTGAGGCAGAGAAAATCGGTTGCGCGGCGTACACTTGCAGGGCTTTTACCGGGCGCACTGCACAAAGTCGTTAATTATCCTTTCTTTTTCTTTCTTTTCATCTTCGGATCGATCGAGACTTTTTTCGCGTATGTCGGAAAACAGTAATTTGCTCATCCTATTTCGAAAAGTATGATTTTTTTTGGTAATTGCGAAAGTTAATGTATATAAGTGTATACGTGCGCGAGAAAATTGGCGTGAAAAAAGTATAGGATTTTCTTGAGATTCCTAAAGTAAATGCTATTGCTGTATATATAATACTGATAACGCTAACAACTAAATTTTATTTTTATCAGAGTTTAACATTACAGAATACTTAGAAATGTACCGTGAAACACCTTTGAAGAAATGATAGCAATTAATAAAAAGTAATTGCCGTAGAAAATACACAAAAATATCATCCACATATTTTTTCAATGATTTTGCATGAATATATGTGGTTTATAGTAAATATATTTGAATTTATTCACTGTATTTTGATGAAGAATATTAATTTTAATTAATTCAAATTTTTTTAAATCTGCACTTTGGAAAAAATAGATGCGTAGAGAGTTTTTCAGAAATGCTTATGAAGTACCAACCTATACATATAATGACAGAAAAAATAAATTAAAAAGCTGATAAGCTTCTCAAGCAGTGCATAAACATGTTATTTATGCAGAGTTTAAATAATTACTTCGAAATCCGATACTGCCAAGTCGGAAGCACACTCAATTTTTCTTAACGATGCCGGTTGCTAGGGCGGCGAATATCAGCTCTTCATATTAAGCCAAGCGAATGCTATTCGAAAACATAACGCATATAGATAGCTGCAAGTTACTCTAATAATGACTTACACCTTTTAAATAAGGATTTGTCACCCCTTTTTCAAAGCACATCGACTTATTAATTTTTATAGCAGTAGTAATAAGTAATAATACTAATAATAGTTGATAGTTGATATTTCGTTCGGATTAAAATGTTGTAGACTCTTATTTTTATGTGAAGAAGGTGTTATTTGAGATAATTTCATTCTAATAAATTCATTGTTATTTAATCTATAATATTTTATACAAAAACTAATGACGTTAGAAAATTGAGTAGAACAATAATACATTAGACTTCATTCTCAGATTACTAATAAATTATTAGTATAGCTTCCGGTTGTATTAATAAATCATCCAATTTTTAATGATATAAGTATTTAACAACGGAATGAAGTGTAAAAACAAAAAAAAAATGTACATTTTATTAGCACAAATATATCAAACTAATTGCAAATGTTTCTATTGTATTGCAACTCGGTTTTCACATCATTGCAATTGCTGCTTGGAGAAATAAATTGCGCAATTATTTACTATTACAATAAAAACAAAAGGTTCTGATTAAAAATGGAGAACAAGACAACTCTAAAAAGCAACATATTCAATGCGTAAAAACCATTACTAACCTGTGCGATTAAGATGATAAAATGGTATCAGTTCCCATTTAAAAGACGATCCGTATAATGTGGCGCGGTAACCGAGTCCCAGCAACAAGACGCCACCGCCAACAAAACTTTGAATACACACTTCACTTTATCTCAACAGGTTTGAAAATCACCAATATAATTATGCCAACTCTATTAGCTTATATTGAAATTCGTCAGGAGCTAAAACGCAATCGTCGGACGCCTACCGTTTTTAAAACCCTTTTAATACAAAAAGAAAAAGAATTGTAAAAACTCAACGATCCTGCGCTCTACAAGCTAACCATCTCATTTACAAATATACAAACAGAAAACTCAAGATCTGTTCTGCATAAATCAAAGTGCTCGCTCAAAAACACCACCACAAGCATCCGTGCATCTTGGAAACAAACGTAAACAAAGCAATAAGCCAGCTGCTGCCACCGCAGGCGGCCAGTGCTCAGTCTCGCGACAGTTTAGCCAAGTACGCGACTCGCGGATATACAAACGCTGGCACAAAACTTTCGCAAACGAATCGCGCGCGGTATAGAAGCAGCAAAAAGTGCGTGTATATAAAAACAGTGGTTCCGGTACCCCCTGGGCGTCCTCCTCAGCCGCAGTATCGCGCTCGGCTCGAATAAATCGGAGCTGCTGCAGGGCTTTTGGAGAAGTAGGAGCCGTGCATCGTTTCTCGCGACCACCTTGGCCTATCGGTGTACTGTGCAGGCCCCGTATACAACAGCGGCACGCCGCGCGGCTGTACAATAAACTCGCGAGCGGATTTCGCGGGCTTCGCTCTCCGCGGCGCGCGCGCGCGCGAACAACATATATACGTATATACCGCAGAGGCTGTAGCGAGAGAGAGAGAGAGAGAGAGTAGAGCAGAGAGAGCGTCCAACGTCGAAAACGAATGTGCGCGTCCCGGCGGCTGCGCGTGCACTGCGCGACTTCTCGTCTGGACTATGGAGCCCCCTCCTTTCATCTCGCTCCCACTCTCTCGCTCTTTCTCTCCCTCGTGCGCTCGCTCGCTCTATGGTGAAGTCGAAACGAGCGACTCTGCAACCGTACGGTTGTGCAGCAAGATGTGATGCCTACCCTGTGCAGTTGTGTATATGCGCGTGCGTGTCTGCTGCTGTGCCTGTGTGTTACGTGTGTGACCCTGCAACCGAATGCGAACACCGTAACATGGTGCGACTTCTTCATTTAGAAGCTATTATGTCAGGACGACTGGACGACGTATATGTGTGTTAAAAACATGGGGTACAGTTTCCTTCTTGGAAACCTACATTATTTTACGAATAGTCTTGTTTACGGAATTTATTTACGTTTATTATATCAACTTTGAAGAATTTTACTTTTATATAAAATAAAATAATCTTAAAGTGGTTTCATACATTAAACGATGTGTGTAAACATTTTATATATATATTGTTGCTTTCAATGGCTCTTTTGTGCGTTTTATAAACAAAGTCTCGCGAAAACCAATAGTCGTTCGTTCACCCGCGACAGTATTTTTATTTTCAAGCTAGAAAAGAAAATAATGTAAAGCTGGGGTTTTTCCTTGCACATTATTTGTCTTCCCATCGACTGGAGAAACCGATAATCTGAAGAAATATTAAGGATCCTTCTTTATAGTAGCATATTTATTATACAATATGATATGCGATATGAATTTTTCTTAAATGTATATGCAGAGCACGCAGATATTTTAAAAGTATGCACGAGATGAAGTATCTGAAAAATAACATACGCTACTCGGAAAAAATTTAATTTTACGAGTTTCAATTTTAAATCTCGCCAACAAATGGACTGTTCAAAGTATATTAATTTATTATAAATTTTAAATCGATATAAAGTTTTAGTTTAATTATTTTTAAATTCTTATTTTTGTTTTATCTTACTTTATTGTACTTTTACGAATTGAAGCACTAATTATGTCATTACCAGAATTATACATTTCTGTATTAAAATTATAAAAACGCTTAAAAAGATAAAATTTAAATATTAATTTATTTCTTTTACATTAATATTTCTATTGCTAATGTATATATGCATGATGCTCTGATTCAGCTATGGGTATAAGCATAGTTTTTATTGTCTAATATAACACGAATGTGAAAATTATTATCATCTCAACAGCTCGGTCGAAAAGGTCTTATCTCAATAGGCAGAAAATAATCCCCTTAAAGAATACAGCATGAAAGATTCCTTTAAAATTACAATCAGATACATTAATATATATATACCATATGTGGGTATGATTTAGTCAATAAAGATGCAAATACAATATCCATTTGGGTTTAATGCATTCAACAAATTATGTAAGCTTTAGTTACACTGTAATATTTGTCAATTGTTGTATCCATAAAAATGACATTGCATTTATTTAATTATCATTTAAAATAATTAAAATTATAATTGACTTTAATATGACAAGCGTATAATACAAACTTCGCTGATTCTTTAATCCTGAAGCGACGAGTATATCGCTAACGAGCTTTCCGACAAAGCCATGGAATCGAGACGATATACACTCCGAGTTATCTGGTCATCCTGTGTGGAGAAACGTGATAAGCAAGGATAATTAGAGAAAGGCAGAGATAAACCTGTAAAGAAGGTGCTGGCGGTACCGAGAGGATGGAGCACGTGCTTTAAACGCCACCGACGTCACATACATACAAAAATATCTGACTGAAAATTGCTAACCAGCTTAGCATTCCTTTAAAGTTTAACTTCTTTCTTAATCGATTTTTAATTCACGTTCTTTTTTACAAATAATATCAATAGTAGATTTTTATCCTAATACTAAATTAGTTTGAGATTTTTTTTTTTAATTAATATTAATAATTATTTGGATGTATTCATATTTCTAATCTCAAGCGAATTAAGAATAATTAATACAGAAATTACAAAACACGTTTAATTAGTATAGTTAACGGTAAAATTGACGATTTTAAGCTGCTTTAAAAACCGGGTACAATTGTTCTTCGAAACTCGTAAATTAGGATGTTGCATGATTTTTCTATTTAATTTTATTTCACATTTTGAAAGCTTATATAAAAATACTTCAAAACGGTTTTCTTTATTTACAATAACATTATTGTAAAAAGATTTAGAAGTTCAAAATTTATATTACGTTGCGTTACCTTAAGATTGTATGCAATTGAGACATCACACGAATTTAAAAAGGGAATTTAAATTTAAAGTAATATCTCTTTTAATTTTGCCATTTAAGATATAGTTTTTCACAAAATGTTATATACTTAAAACATATAAAAAGAAAATATATCTATAGGGCTTAAGTTTCTTAAATTTATACCAGACCTATTTTATTCTTCTAAATGAAACCAGTCGTAAGATTGGATGTAGTGAATTTACAGTCATGGGATTAAATGCGGTTACCTTATACTTAAGATCATTGTCTTCCGTTCTGCCTCAGTTAGTTGAACTCGTCAGTAGGTCTTTGCTGACAGTTCTGTGTTTAAACTAAATGTAGTTTATGTAAGTTAAAGATGAGTTATGTACTAGAATAAAGACACCGGCTTAGCCGTTTTGTAAGTTTGAAGTTACTGTTATACATACATGATATATATGAGTGGATCGTCGTTCAGTCAGTATTACATATGAAAACTTAAATTTATTTATTTTAAGTAGTGCAATTTTGGAGTAAATATCTTCATTCGCACAAAATATGATAAAATATATTTCTGTAATAGGCACCCGTTTCTTAAGTGCTCGAAATTATAATCTTACAATACTTGACATATTTTAAGATTGTTTTCATTAATTATACCTAATAATTTATATATCCATCGTATACCCTTGCATCGATAAATTCATAAAACAACGTCGTAAAATAACTTCAATCCATATATTTTATTTTAATGAAGTTCAATTTCAAAGTACACATTCAAATGTTTAAAGGAAAAAATGTTAACTACTTTCATAAACATTTCTTTACAAAATTACAACGATTGTAATTAAAAGAACATCCATGAAGACCCACTTTTAATGAGACTTAATTATTATTATTATTATAAACTTCTGTAGACAAGTTTTTGTTCACATTTTGAAAATAATATTTGAAGCTTGAAAAAATTACTTTTCATCGGAGCAACTCACGTTTAAATCACAACACAATGTGCGAGAAGACGGTTTTTCGGTTTAACAGCAATAACATATTGTAAGAAATCATCTTGCCATAAACATCAAAAAGTCGCTCGCAAGACAATATATCAAACATTCGAGACGTTTGCGTTTCAAGCTGCACTTCCAAGATAAGAGCAACATAAAATCTGAAGACAATTTATATAAGAACTGAAAAAGTATTGGAAAATTTTCAAAACTATTGCAAACAGCTTAAGTATACGCGCTAATTGATGTAAAATTTGCAAACATCCTCCAAAGCAGAGCATAACGATTAAACAAAGGAAAAAAACACTCGGATTCCCATAATATCCACGTGATTCAAGAAAGCAGCGCTAGATTACAAGACAGAGGACAAATGCACGCACCGGCATTACCGCAGATCACCGAGCAGAGCGAAGTTAAGAGCCGCCGAGTATACACAAGGTATATATACACTGCAGCGAGTAATGGCAGAAACTCGGCGAACGGAGTTGGGCGGGAGCGAATCGAAGAGAAGTAAGGGGAGAAGCGCATGCGAGAGACAACAGCGAGACCCCCTATATGTATATATTACATATATACATGTATATGCAAACAGTACCGGTTATTCCGTCGGAGTAATCGCTGGCGCGACGGCATTAACGACTCTCGGAGCGGGCACACGTGTGTGCAGTCGAGCTCTCTTGCTTCAGCGCGGCAAGAAACGGAAAAAGAATATACTCGCGGGGGCGTATAGGAATCGGAAGTAGAAAGTCGCATGCTGAAGAGGATGGCGTACAACGCGTACCCAGAGAGACAGAGAGAGAGCCCCATTGTTTCCTGACCTGTATGCGCAAACGACACGGTAAAGAAAGATGTAGACGCGAGCGGGGTCCGAGCTTGCAAGCTCCTACTGCAGCGGCTCCACTGCTCACGATGTATTCGCGGGAGCGAGAAAAACGTCCTCGGCGGCCGCTACCGTTGGGAGTGCGCGAGTTTCGCACCGTTGGCATATCCATCTATTGTCGCACGCGCGCAGAAAAAGCAATTCAGTTTGAGCGTGATGCATGTGTTCGCGAATGAGTCTCCGCTGTTGCTGCGCAGCTCGCGCGCTTACGCACGGGCGATCGATGTTCCTTACGAGAAGGCTCTCTTCTTTTTTTGCTTGGTTTTCCCTGCACCTTGACGCGAGATCTGGACAATAGGTAAAAAATGAAAATGTAAACGTTTTCCATTCTATACTTTCTTCCTTTTTCTTTTTATTGTTCTTTTTCGCTCTTGCTCGTCAGGTTAGTGGTGATTTTTTTTTCATACAATGCCGCGCAATCTCTTTTCGAGCAGTGTGTGTGTGTGTGTGTGTATCTGAGATTGCTACAGTCATCGAAGAATATCAGAATGATGCGTGACTAATGAATGACAAAGTTCCGAGAGAATGAATAACATTTCCTGATCAAGACTTTTCTGATGTGTGTCGTAGAAAACATATGCATTTGGTACACAAATTCAGAGATTGATTGATAGTAAAATTTTTTTGCAGTACTTCCAAAGGAAGTTCCATTTGTTGAAGCTTAGAGACAACTGATGTAACGTAAGGTATATGCATATTAAGAGTAGTTCAATAGAATTCATTATACCAATTTGCCAATTCATTATAGCCTCTTTGCATTATATATATTAGCATGAATGCTCTTTGTGTTAATAACATTATTCTTACATATGAAATGTCTATTTAAAAAATAATTAATTCAATTTGACATCTCCATCTTACTTAAATCTTTCATTCTTCACTCTCATAGATGAAAAGTTGATAAATAATTTTATCGGATTTTTAATTTCAATTTAGCATCACCTTTCTGAGTTTCACAATTCATTTTTTAATTAATCATCATAATAATTAATATTGAAAGAACTGGTATATTACCGAACTAATATATACATTCCATCTACTTACTGCAAAATAACAAATGATTTCATTGATACAATCGAATGTAAAACTTCATTCTAAACCTTTGCAAGAAACGTAATGCGTAACGATAAACTGAAGATTAAAGATGTATAAAGGCTTCACTATTCAAAAGAGAAATAAAAAACTTCGCATATACGCGGCGCTATGCAAAAAAAAATGTATCGCGGAGATCTTTTAAACGCACGTCTCGCGTGGTTAAAATCCAGCCAAACACATCTTAAGACTATGAAAGCATACTCTTATTTCAATACGAAAGTAAGAGCCGCGTGACATTTTTCAGGGTACATCACCTTTCGTGCACAGAGAGTTACAAGGGGACGAAGTCTCGCAACCGCCACAGCATCAGCGGTACACGGGACGGGCGTATAAGTGGACGAAACATGTACAAGTCGCATAATAAGAAGCAAGTTGGAAAAAGAAATGCTCGGCGCCGCGCGCGAGCGGGAGGAGGCTGAGAGAGAGAGAGAGAGAACCGTAGGAGGGCCAAGAATAGGGCAAAGGGTTGCGGCTCGACTGCCTTTGTTCGCGGGACTATGCGCGCGTGTATGTGTGTCTGTGCGCTGCTGTTGCTGCCATAAGTTTGCTACCGAGGTAGGCGCACGCATACGTGCAAGATTCCGCAGAGATCCCTATGTATTACTCTCTTTATTCGCTGTGCGCAGGGCAAAACGCGTGTAATAAGAATGGCCGTGCAGGAGCCAGTCGTCAAGCGGCCACACGCTAACTTTTTATTTATCAGTGCTGATGGCTTTTTCACCCTCTCGGACCCCGTGCCACTTCCTTCGACGACGTTTTCAGGTTTTTCTTCTTTTTTTTTTTTAGTTCTTTTTTTTTTCTTTCTCGAATCTGAAGGGATCCTGACAAAATGTATACTATTCAGAATTCGCTTTGTGAATTTTTGGCGCGTGTCTGCCTGCGCTGCTTCTAAATAGCGAAATTTCCCTTTGTGAATGCTTGCGAGAAAGCAATGTTATGAATTGTGTAATTAAATTGATTCATTCAAATGTAATACATTTGCTGATTAAATTAGTTTCTTTGTAACTATTAGTTTTGAAACAGAATGTAATAAAATATTCATTTACGAGTAAGTTGACTTTTCTCGTAGAAAATTATGTGAGAACGTTGGAGTTAGTAGTTATGGAAGGACAAATTTGCCTGATTACTTTTGAAATAATCCGCTGGTAACTTTTATTTTTTAACCATTTTAATGGTAAAATTTATAATCATTAGATATAAAATTAATCATTCCTATAATATACAAATTGAATTCTATGTTTTCTATTTTTTTTTTAACTATAATTTATCTCTGGTGTAATCGTGGTGGTCGTAACAACATGAATATCAGCTATTTGAATTCAACATTGAAGTAATGAATAAGCATTGTGAAATAGAATAGTCTTTTTTATCAATAGAAAGCCTTTTAGCATTGGATAGAGAAAATTTTTTTCGATCGGTACGAGAACATGATAAATCTGCTATAAAGCCGCATAAAATTATGCCCGGCGATACGTTTTTAATAATATGTCGCCTCTATGTAAGTGAGATCAAATTGACTGCGTTCAGGCAAATTGTGAAAATCGCACAATGATAAAGCCACGTTGCATACGAAACTCCCAAGAGGCAATATCACAGATGAGACTTGTCGGGGAGAGGGGGAGAGATTTTGATGAAGAAAAGAGGAGGAAAATCGAGAGAAGAAATGTCGCGAAAGAAGGGAAGAAGCTCAGCCAGTCTGCGTATGCGTAATACGCGCCACTCGGTATATATGACGTGCAGAGTGCGGGTGTGTGACCGACGTGAACAAACACGGATCAATGACTCTGCTAATATTCGCATTATTCCCGCTTGGAATCGCTGGCTGTGCTGCTGTTCTATAACGACGCATATGCTTTGCGAATAATTAAGGCTTCTCCGATCGTTCTGAAAAATCTCCAATTATTAAGTCCCGTTTCAACTGATGCATCTATACTGTCGTCTACCATTATTATTTTACTGCAACAGCACGATCCAACTCAACAGAGCACTTTTAAAATTGAAAATTTCGGCCGATTGTTGTGGTTTGCAGCGACAAGACAATGTGTACTAATTGCAACCAGGTTTTAACTTAATTGATAAAAGGGCTGTAACTTATCAATTTAATTAACAATGTAAATGCTTCAATATGCGTTTCTATATTCGATGATGTAGGTGTAAGCTTTGACCTTCTGCATTATTATAGTGTCTATTTTTTAATAACAACATGTGCCAATCGTTCCTGTATTAATTATCTCTATGTAGAAGCTATTAAGCTCAAACGTCCACTCGAATTATCAAGTCCACTGAACGCCAGTTGACGATCCCTGCGCCATTTAGCCTTTGAGCTAGCCTAAATCTACCATTTCCATTGAGCTTCACGTCACTCAGTTTAATTAAACTTGGAAACATACACCAATAAGTAGCATAGTTAATATTACCTTTATTCTACTCTAAGAAAAAGACAAAAAGTATTCACCTGATTATTTTCAGCTATTGTTAAATTAGGTTGTTAGGAAGCAGGAGAGGTTCGTGAAATTGATCAACTTATCAACATACTCGAGTAAAAATTATTTATATATAATTGTATATAATCATATATAACTCTATATAAAAACTTGTATGATTATATATAATCATGTATAATTATATATGATTATATATGTATATTGTCTCTATATAACTTTATACGATTGCATGCATTTATATAATAGATATAAATGTCATACATAATTAACATAATTAAATTTATGCCCCTGCAAAAGGAAAATCAGCGCTTCGGGTATAAGTATAACCCAAATTCCTCTTGATCAAAAAATTTTTTTGAAAGTTTAAATATTTAGTATTTGAACAAAATAAAATCGCTTCAGAGGTTAAAATTTATTAAATAAAATAAACATTTTTTGTGTTTATGCATTATTTTTCACGGTTGAACATTATATATAATTGTATATGGTTATATACAATCGTATCTGATCGTATACAATCATATATCATCATGTACAATTGTATAGAGACAATATCCATATATAATTATGTATATATCATATATAAGCAATTTTTCCCCGGGTAGGTATAATTTTTATTAAATGTATCTGATTTAAACCTTTTTTTTAACTTTGTACTCTCTTTCTTCTCTCGATCTGCAAATCTCAATCTGCAAATCTCGATCTGAATTCTCAAATGAATCGAAATGTACTCTTTTATTGTATACTAATTTTTTTTCCTCAAATTTATTTGATCCATAAAATATTTTTTTAGCTAAGTAAATTTAAAAAGCCATGAATTTACTTTTCCTAAAAAAGACTTAATAAAAATATGAAAAATATTGATTTTGTCGATTCTTTTCAAACAAAATTTAATTGTAACTTAATAGTTTTTTGTTTTAATTTTAATACAACCTTCTCTTCGTTAGGTATCGAACTGCCTAACTTCAGATTCGAGAATTTCTTCGATTCTAATGTTGGCAGGTAAAACGTAATCATCTGGATACTCCACTATGATTAAAATATATTAAATCAATATTTTAATTTCACAATATTGTCTATTCTTAAAAATAAAATGAAAACATTAAATATACGTACATTTGGGCAGCAGATTAGAACGTCTTTGGCTAACCAGAAATTGCATGTATTCTTTAAGAGCTATCCTAAGCATAAAAGTGTCAGAGATAACATTTAAAAAACATTTGTACACTTAATTACTTCTGCATATACGTACGTATTAAATCTTCTTTCATATGAAGTGATCTCTCTAAATTTACTGACCACATCACTGGATCAGTAATACCTTATTATTTTTGTTCTTAATACGGTCTCATATCTTCCGTAGTATATATCTGCGGATTTTTCTAATCTTTCTGTATCAATAAAATGAAATATAGAAAATTATTACGAAAACTACAATATTACCTACAATTTTACAAAGAAGCACAAAATAATAATATTAATAAATAATACAATTTAATAATTAATTTCACTTGCATTAGAAAATATTCTAAAATATTATTAAATGTTACACTTTTTAACTAATTTACACCGAAACACTATCTATTTTCAAGAGTTAATGGGTCACTACACCAATGTATGACCAAATAAGGATTATACAAATTCTAAGATTTTCAGCAACGTTGTTTGTTCGTATGGATATGACTTCCACTAAATGAAGCCACATTCGTTTCCATAATAGTTATAAAATTCAGCAGAATTAGGAACCATATTATTCATCATTTCTGCTGCTAAAAAATTCAGCCCCTCCTCCATCTTCCAATCAGGAAGAAAAAGCCAATATTAAAGCCATTTCAAGAACATCATTATGTTCCTCATTATCCGAGACAAACTTTTTTCGCCAATATCGTATGGCCTGTGTAATAGATACATTTAGAGACTTAATATAAAAATATTATCATGAATATATTGCATATTATGAGACGTTACCTGCTTATAGTGAAAAAGACACCCAGATAATTGTGCCGCTGGAAAATTTTCACGTACGGCCCCAATAAGGGCTGCTTCGTAATCAGTCAATATTCTCGTAATATTCTCCTTTAGCTCCGGTATGAGTCCAATCATGAATTGGAAAATTTCTGAATAGCATTGGTGAGTACAAATACTCCATGAATACTCTATATTTTTATTTTTATTTTTATTTAAATTAGGCATTTTATGTCAAATGTATTAAAATGAATTATAGTTTCAACCAACACTCGATTTAGTTTCACAGTACACTGATAGAAAGATTCATTTGAGCCAAATGCACCATGTATTTGGGAAACAAATTTCTCGTGTTAGTTGACTCAAATGCATATTTCTTAATCGTTAAGGAATATTCATTAACAGTTAATGCACAATCACAAGCGTTGCGTGTCTGTATCTCAAAGAAACCATTCCTTAACTATTAATGAATCACTTTTTCCATACCGAATCAGTTATTAAACATAATAATTATTTATATTACATATACCAATAATTAAATTCCTTAATTAACTTCTAATTTTGGCGCTTAAAAGGGTATATTATACGAAATTGGATACCTATGCATAAGACGTATATAGGTAAAAGCGTATACGTAAGACGGTATCGACTGCGCTGCCGCGCGGCGTGTTGTGTATGTTTGGCTAGGAGGACGAAAACGCGCGTGGTCGCGGTGAAGCAAGTCTTTGCTGCTTCGTATCGTTTTCATTCACTGAAAAAAGTTTGGTATAACAGCTGCATAAAACAAGAGAGCGCTCCTATACTTTGCGCGTCTAAGTACTGCCCCAAAGCGAGGCATCATCTCTCCCGCTAGCGCTCACGTAAAGGTTAGGTCTGCGTACAGAGTATCTCTTATCCCACTATATGAGACGTCAGACGTCCCAAAACGAGGCAGCGGCAGCACCAAAACAAAAATACAGTAGTGCTCTCTTGTTTTGTGCGGCTAGTGTCCCAAACTTTTCTCAGTGAAGCTTTGTGCCGCTCGCTATAATAATGGACGTGATCTTGTAAACTTGGGGGCATCGATGTTTACTTGTTAATAAACTAGTTATAACAATAAAACAAATGCTTGATTCCTTTGCCCTTAATGAACCATTTCTTAACAGTTAAGGAATGGCGACGCTGCAGTAGAACTGAGTCGTGTACGTATGGCAATTGAGTCATTCTTTAACAGTTAATTCACATGCATTTGACTCTATTCAAATGCATACTCATTAACAGTTAAGCCGGCGCATTTGAGCCAAATGAATCTTTCTATCAGTGTACAATCTAATATTTACATTTAACATGCTAACTAATTGAAACAGTGAATTATTCTATTTCAAAAAGGAGAAACGAAAGACCAAAAAAATAAAGAATGATGGCAATTTTTATGATTGAAAACCCACAATCTATTTAAAAATCTGTGAAACTAAAACTATATCTATTCCCTGCATTTACAATACAGAGGTTGACTTGAACTAACTGGACGGTCAAATAGGTATACCATATATATGTATATATATATTCTCCCTGCACGTTTTTCATTAGCAATAATGCCGGTGGCGCATAGCAGCCCATATCTCCGCTATAACTGGGCATATCTTGAAGAGCCGCTGGCCTGCAGTACATGAGCCGTAAGACGTTTTTCCACGGGACGAATAAACATCTCGGTGAGCTGTGGTAGCGGTCTGAGCGCGGGGGGTTAAAAGGGGTTGCCTTGCTGTACGCAATCTCAAAGAAGACATCTCGCCGGTAATCGCGGAAAATGGCTCCCGCGCGCGCTCGCGCAATCTTTTCGTTGAATGCCCGCAGATATTTCGAGTCGACGTTGCCCCATTCACCGTTGGGATAT
Source organism: Megastigmus stigmatizans (assembly GCA_900490015.1). Taxonomy (NCBI): domain Eukaryota; kingdom Metazoa; phylum Arthropoda; class Insecta; order Hymenoptera; family Megastigmidae; genus Megastigmus; species Megastigmus stigmatizans. The sequence goes on along the minus strand of UELV01018928.1, from coordinate 33,657 downwards.
TAAATGAAAACATTGGTCCGCGGGAGAGAGGCGCGACGCGAGCAGCCATGCCTTCCTGCAAGCCCCGCACCGGACATGCTGTATAATATTTGCTCAGAGATATCGCAAAGAAACCATCAGACGGCGTAACCGTTCTTTCACTCTACACTAGGTATATACTCTCTTCGCGTTCTTCTTGCATATAGCTTCCACTCTATAGCGCAGCCAAATAGCGCCTAGCTTAGAGTCTATGAATCTGCCGCTTTCTTGCGTCTCGCGAAGCTGCCGCCTCTCTGTGCACTCTCGGGTAAGAGAAACTCGCGAAAGCCAATAGAAAAAAATCGCGTGAAACTGAGATGCTATCGTGGCAGCTGCGTTTCCACGGAAACTGTTTACTTTTGATCTTTTCCAGAAGTTCGTGTCTCAGCGTTGTTCAGATGATTTTTCAAGCATCGCGGAATTTATACCAGGTTTACCATTCGGATTATTAAATTAATGAAGCATTTTGGATCAAGCGATTTATTTATTAATTTACATAATCAGAGAAAAGCCTAGCATGAAACAATCCTTCCATTTAACCTTATAAATAATACCCGATTTTTCCAATGTATTAACTCTATCTTTAACTATAGTGTATAATAATCGACGCCGTTAAGTGTGTCTATTGGGCAGTTAATCGAATCAATAGTTAATCCTTGGATAGATTTCATTTAATGTTTTAAATTCTGCAAATTTGTCCTTTATATTTTCTACATTTGGCACTATCAATTCCATATAGCTTTCACTTAAAGTTTTGATTTTTGCAATCTCCATAATTGCATCTGCAGATTTAATTTTATTATATTTATGTTACCAAGTATTAAAAATTTAAATTAAGACTAAAAGTTGACTCGATAAAAAATACACTTAACCATAACTATTCTTTTGATGACTTTTCATGATAGACAATTCGACAAAATACATTTTCATTTTCTAACTTTTCACAACCCCATTCCATGCGACACGAATTTTTAATTATCGCAGCTTTAATGGCGCAACCATAAAATAATGCGCATCTCGAATTTCTCAGCTACATATAGTTCATTTGAGCAGTGCGACACACCCCGAGAATTCATTTCATATGCGCGAGCGAAATATTCTCGATGCTCCGCGCCCAGCGAATCCTCGAGGCAAAATCCTCCCCCAGCTGCAACCGTATCACTTTCTACTAAAGCCATTCTCGGGCGTCGCGGAAACAGCAACGTCGCGGGCCTGCACAAACAGGAGAGTGTGTTATAATAGCCAGAAGGAGCTTGAGATCGTCATATAATCGTCTGTCGGAAGGACGGGCGCGCTTTCTGCCCCATACGCTCTATAACGCCAAACTAAATAAAGCTGAGCTGCAGACTTATATACAAGCACACGCACGAGAACGTGGCTGTTATGGGGCGACGAGTGTACCTACACATATATATGCATACCGATGCAGCCGTGTGCGCGCGCGTTCGGCAAAGAATACCGCGAGGGAGAAGAGATGCGAGCAGGAGGGATTCTCACCGGGAGAAAGGGAGAAGTCGCAATATTTTAACGCGATTTCATAACATCGCTTACGATGTCGAAGCGCGCGCGTTAAAAGGCGCGAAGGGGTTGTTGCACGCTACGTGTGTATATGTATATAAACGAGAGAGGGTTATTGAGAGAACCTCGCGGGCCCAGACTGGAGAGAGAGAGAGAGAGAGACACACACGTACATCGAGCAAAAAGAGAAATGAAGTGAACTTCATAATATAAGTGAGAAATGGGAAGGGAGTGAACGAAAGAGAGAGAGAGAGAGAGAGAGAGAGAGTGCTCGATTTTGCTGGTTCTTTATTCCATTAAATCAGCGCGTGCACGCGCTACTGCTGCTGCTGGTGCAACTGTCAGTGCGAAGATGCATATACAGCACATCTGCAGTCAAGCCAGACTCGTGCACCGCGATGCCTCCATGTGCTGCACTTGAATCTACGTGTGTGTAACGTCGCAGCTCAACGAGTTCGAGTCCCCCCACCGCTGTCCGTTTTTCTTCTTTCTGCAGCTCTCTCTTAGACTCTCTCTCTCTCTCTCTGTTTTCGGGGTGTACACTGCAGTCTCTCGATCCCACTGCAGCCCCTTTTCTTTCTAATTTTCTTTTCTCTTCGGCTTTCTCGCGCATTCTTTCGCTCTTTCGCTCTCCGCGCGCATAGATACTTCTTGCCCTTCTTCTTCTATCCTGGGGTTCCTTCACCTGTGCTTCTCCTAGCCCTTCGTTATTACACTTTCATCGCTTTCTCTTATCATGCCTAATATATACGCGAATATACTTGCGCGCCTCTCGAGATTGAAGTAACACTAGGGGTTATTATTTACCCTCGCATTATGCGAAAAAAGATTTTTTCTTTTCCTTTAAAGCCAACGGCATAGTTCGCATATGATAGCCTAGATAAATGTTCCGCGGATAAGTGAATGTTTGACTACCACTATAGCTAGGCGTTTTAGTGCGAATTTCGGAAAGTTTCACTACATTTTCAGTGGTAGGATTTGGTGGAAATCTGTTGATTATGTTTCTTATCATTAATGCGTCTTCCATTATGTGATGTTGTAAGAGGATATATTGCGCGATAAAGTGTGCAACTAAATGTGACGTATTATATAAATTATTTTGCTTTATAAAAATCATCCAATATTATTCTTTTCATAATTTTTAACTTGAAAAATCTTCCGATTGATAATGACATAAATAAGATCTTAGCTAGAATTTGAGATAACATAACGAGAAAAGTAACACACTAAATCGTTATAAATAAATGCATTATCATGAATCACTATCTTCGTCATACATGTATTCTATGTACACAACTGAATTAAAACAGGACAATAACTTTTCGATATGTTTCATTTGTAAATATGACATATTTTGAAAATAATGGTTTGTTAAGTCGATCTCCATCTAACATATTTTACCTATATAAAAACATGAATTTTCAACAAAAATTTTAAATTGAAATTTCTATTGCAGTATTTGTAATACACGGAGAGAAGTGTTTTAGAAATGAATAACCCCGATGAGATGAGAATAAAATGAAGTCTTCAGAGGAAACGTGCAGAACCCACATCATCACAAGGCTCAATGATTTTTCATCGAGTTCAAAAAATACCAACATGGTGCAGTTCGTTACTTTTTAAAAATGTGTCATTTACTTTATGACTATAGGATTGACCAAAAACTCCTGTATCAATAAGCTATCGGATTACTTTCATTATAGATATAAATTAGGAGAGACAACGATCAAATGAGCTTGCAAATCAATGTGCAAATCAACACTTTCCTCCTACACATTTATGCCCCAGTCGAATATGCATAAGCTCTAAGAGAGGGGCTATTAAAAGTTGACTGTGCCTTATACAAAGCAGCAGCAGCAGTGCAGTACAGCAAAACTCTTCCACGAAATTCGCTGACACTCGTCCCCCCGTCGGTTATGTATTATATCCGCTCCAAGCGGTATAGCAAGTATATAGCGATCTCCCCGAAATACGCGTTTAACGCAATTAGGGCAGCGTCCAAACATGAATCTTTGAGTGACTACCCAGTCGATTGGAAGTTACACGTGTTTTTGTCAGCTCTCATTTGTGAGCAACCGAGGACGAAGAAGGCAGCCCCGCATGAGACGTATATACCCTCGTGGCGGTAGCTCCTATATAAGTAAGGGGATACACGGGATGAAACACGAGATATATGCGCGCATAGGATCGTTTGCAGCCGACGACGACGACGTCACAAGTGCGTCGACCGACGTCGACGAGCTCTATTGCTGCCCCTGCATGTGCACATGACGTACGTATTATAACGACGCGAGCTGCACCGACGAAGCAGGAGCCCTTATCGATGTGTGTGCTGTATATGGGACGACCGAACTCGGGCCGATTACGGGGAATCGACGTAACCGATATACAGAGCGCACCTTTGCGCCGATTATGTTTCTTTTTAATTCTGTATAGTGGGTTTAATTAATAATTTTGCTCTCTCTCTCTCTCTCTCTCTGAAGCAACTCTGAAGCACTAAATTCACCAAAGAAATTGCTTTTCAACGAAAGCTGTAGGGGCCGCTTAATGAGTCAAACCGTATTCAGTTTATTTTATTTGATCTATATTATAACTGTATTATTTCTATTCGATTTGCTGCTGATCAGATTTTAATTTTTTTTATTAAATTTTCATACCTAAAATACTTCTCAACGCGTCTCACTATTTTGCAATGTTTACATTGTTACCGAGATTGTGATAGAGTTTTCCCCAAAAATTAACCTCTATATTTATATATTTCCTTAAATGGGTGAACCAATAATGTAGAAATCCTTCGCGCTATAGTTCATACCCCCTAAATAAATATTATTTAACCAACGAATTTGTAAGATATCCATAACAAATAACTTCTACGTAAGAGTTAATATAAGAGTTTCAATTTTTAACAGATTGTGTAAAAGTATTTAAGAATTAATTAGCTTTCAAATGATGTAAAATCAATATCAACGAAGTTAAATAGAATTTAATGTAGTGGTTGGCGTTATCCGAAACCTTTTTTAAAGTGGTATGCTCGTGTAAGTTATACGTATCTACGATTCAACTATATTCCTAGCATTTCCATTACAACTTTTCAATTCAATTTATATGGTAACATCTATGAAGTAAAAGCCACTACTTGAAACGGTTCGGTTACTTAAAACGCTTCGTGTTTCACTCTGATGTAACTTCGTTTCTAAGAAATAGCATTTGGACTTTGTAGTTTTCTTCAAAGGGAATAACGTATGTCGTGATTTTTTTGGATGAGGTAGATTAGATAAATATAAGTAATCTTTAAATTCATTATATTTTATTATGCGGTGAAATAAATATTCAATTTTTAAAATGTATATTTCAATTACGACTTTATTAAAATTGTATCAGTTAAGTTTTGACAAAAATTTAATATCAAAATTTGAAATTCTTATTTTTTCACATAATTTTTCTTTACCCTCGCAGAATAAACACGTAAAAATCTACAAAGGCTATTTAGTCATTGAATCTATAAAAAATAAAATTTGTAATTCTTATATCATCTTACTAGATACATCTTATATATTATAGCGAGTAAATAATTATCCTTCTTACAGTATAAAGGTTGTTGAGCTTTTAACCTTTAGTTCGTTAAGAATTTGTCATCGTCATACTAAAACCGTTTCATCTAACAAATTTTTTAATTATAATATTAAATCGCTAATAAAGATTAATACAAGAAGTAAATAACTTACAACGATTCACGTTCACTCAATTATAATTAAACAAACTGTTCAAGGCAGAAATTTCGTTCCCTGATAACTTCAATATATTCTCCCTCCATTCCAGTGTTACAGACTATTAATTTCTCAAAAAGGAGGAAGCAGATCGAAAAGCTCTGGCCGCACGAAGGCCATTCCCATTCACTTGGGCGGAAGCCCAAACGCCCATAGCAAAGAGAAAGAGAGCGAAAGAGAGAGAGAGAGAGAGCGCGCGAGAAAGAACGATGGCTAGACTCGGTCTATTTTAAAGTTCCAAAAAGCTGAGCAGCTCCTTGTCTGAGCTTGCACCAAACAGTAAAAAAAAAGGTCCGTTATCGGCCTCCTGCGGAAGAATTCGATAATTATCGGTTATCGGGGAAAACCTCCCTCCGGTTTCAAGGTAACCACACACGCAGACACGGCCTCGCTCGCCGCGGAAGCTGCAGTGAGTCGAAAGAGGTATATATACATACGCACTCACCGCGTATACACAGCACACACAGACAGACGTGCACGTGAGAGCGCATCGCTCATCGCATTCAGACGGTGTGGCGGTCGTAGTGGATTTTTTGCGATTGACGCGCCCCAGAGAGAGAGAGAGAGAAATCTCCACGCGTCTACCTATAAACACTGCCGGCGCGCAGCACCATTTCCGCGGGGTAAGCGAGCGCGCACACATATACGGTGAGGGGCGAGGAGAGATGCGAAGCGAGGGCGCAAAAATCCGATATGTAAATGCGATGATTATACCGCGCGAGCCGAACCTGATGCACTGCACCCGATAATAACATCGATATACAGAAAGCAGCCCGGCGCACGTGTGCAGCGACGACCGACTACGTCTGACACGGCTATATATATGTGTGTGTACATACGAGCTACCTATATAATGATCCGCGCGCTTTCGCGGTCGCTGAGTCGTCGCGTATATACAGAGAGTCCGGATTCAACGGTGCTGTTGCTGCCGCTAGTCGACGAGCATAGTTCACGTGTACTGCACGAGACTCTGAGCGGCCGCGCGCGCGCGCGCGCGCATTCACTAAGGGTTCTATTCCCTTCGCGCACTAATCACGGTAAAAGCTCCGCTGGTACCTAGCGCTTTCTCTCTCCATCTCTTCTCTATTTGTTTTTCCTCCTTTTTCATTCTCTCTCTGCTTCTGTCTCTCTGCGCCTCACTCTCACTCTCTCTCTCTCTCTCTCTATCTCTCGGTACTCCTGCAGTAGTGCAGTCGTTCGGCTATACGTCTCTCTTTCTTTCTTGCATGCTCGCTCCTTTTGGCTTCTTACCTTCTTAATGGAAATATGAGAGGCGTTACATATACTTTTTGCTACATGCTAGGTAAGGCCACGCGGGAACGCTAATGCCACGCGGCCAGATGTACATGTACCTTACTACGTGTATACATTGTAATGCACGACATGAGCGCGAGGGAGCTGGCCTCTGAACCTTATTTTTACTTGACACTTTATATTCTTGGGTCAGAATTATCGCTACAGCTAGTAGACGTTGAGACGTAGACGTATAGAGCATTATTTTCGGGTTTTGCGTGCGAGCCTTTCTTATCCGAAATAATGGATGAATAGTACAAAAGAACAAGTATTACGCGCGAATGTATCATTAGCAATTCTCAAATGACTACTCAGCGTACCTTTCATTTATATTTTACGACGTTATCCAAAATATAAATAATTTAATTTTAAATAATAATTGAATTTGAAGCCTTTGAGGGAAAATGCAACACAAAATTAATCAATTACTATATAGTAAGTAAATTACTATTTCATGAACTAACTTTTATTATTAGTTTTGTATAAAGAAGACTTTACAATAAAAATTTAAACGATATATTTGAAATTTTAATAATAACTTAAATTTGAAAATTATAATTTATTCAAATTTCTTGCATAATTCTTGAGTTATTTTTAAACAGGTTTTATTACTTAATTTATTTATACATTATATATATATATATATTAACTATATATTGAAGCAAATAATTAAATTTGGGGAAGCCGTAAGTGAAGTTTATTTTTTGTTCGTTGCAATTATAATTATACTTGAGTAAGATAAGTTAGAAATCTGCTACAGGTATTTATTACCCGATGTTTTGTATGATAAATTTTTTTTTCTAAAATGTTATACAAACATGCACCAAGTATTTCTGTATAAAAATAAGTGTTACTTAGTTATAATAATTATTTTCTATCTTAATAAATTATGCTTATATAAAGAGTTTTTAATTACCTGAATTACGAGATCTTATTTGATTGAATTTATTAAGTTATTCTTATCTTATTTTTCAAAATATCAGTTTTAAAAGTTAAGTTATTGTCGTTTAATTCATTTACGAACTATTACATATCTTATATACCGAAAAAAACAATTAACTGTGAAGAAGCCATGATTGGACATCAGTAGTTTAGCTTGTTCATCTACAACAATATCGAAATTTACACTGGTCACTGCAAAAAAAGAGCATGCGACATCTGGGCATTCTTCATTCTGTCCAGTCCAGAAATTTGATGAGTTTAAAATCCCTGAAAATGAGCGAATTCACGGATTTGTCTGGCATTCCTACATTTTGTAACAAAGAAACTCTCTGAAAAGCAAAATAATACGTTTAATGGACTGCCTAATTTGTATAAGTGACCATTGCATAAACATAGAACACAAAGTAACTCCTGTCGCAAACAATGGGTATACACAGCGTGTATACTTGAATTATACATATATTAGCAGGCTTATTTGCATCCTTTTAATATATGTAATACCAAATGCATCTTAAATATATGTAATAAACATAGGTAATGCGATAAAAGTTAAAATCCAAGATGCATTATAAATACACTTTAAATTAATGTTTAGAACTCAAAAAAAACTTTTTATGATAATAGTTTTATGATGATGTAAATGATAAAAAATATCTAATAGATACTATTGCGTTCTTAAAAATAGTTCTGGATCTTATTAATATCTTTTAATATCGATCAAAACATTAAATTTAAAAATTAAAGGTTTCAGTACAAGTTTGAAGGGAACACTCCTCGGTATTTCTATCTAGAGAAGTATTGCTGGATTATTAAGTCAGTGTGTATAAAGTTTACTTTTTCAAATTCTCATTAACGAAAAGAATATACTATCAACGATCACCTTTTTTATAATGCAGATTGCTAAAATTTTCTTCAGAAATTAAGAAGCAATGAAAAGTATATGAAAAACATTAATAAGAACTGCGGTGTTTTCTTAATTAATGTTATACGTATATATGCATGAAAGGGTTAACATGGCAGCAATAATGTTTATAACCAGAGAAGTGAATGCTCAACACTCCGCTGAAAAACTCTGCGGGTGTAGCTTCTTTCGTTTCTTATATATCAAAGTCTGGCAATAAGTAGCGGACAAACTAATTCCGCGCTCAGCCGAAGACAGAGTTAAAATAGCGAAAATGTGACGAGGGAGCATTTATTATGATGAACGCAATTTCGAAGCTTCCTAGCTCTGTGACTGCGTAGGTCAGGCGCGTATATATGCACGAGGAGAGAGAGAGAGCGAGAGAAAGATCGCTGTCTCTCCTTCATCCCCGTGCACTTTTGGGGTAGCTCTCGGTTCTCTTTCACTCGCGCTCGGTGCCTCGAGTGGCCGCCGAGACGCGTAGGGTGTAGACGCGCCGCCGCTCACCCCTCGACCACTCAACCCTTGCATGAGCTCTAGCTCGACTCGACCCCTTCCTTCTTCCCCTACCCCTTCTTCCTCTCTCTCTCTCTCACTCTCTCTCTCTCTCTCTCTCTCTCTCTCTCTCTCTCGTCTTTTTTGCCCCCTTTTTTATGCTACGCTCGGCGCTCGTCGAGTTCGCGCTGCTCGCGGGACAGGGACGACGTCGACGACGACAGCACTGAAAATATTCTATTTCTTTTCCCGGTGTATATAATCTTATCCTGTTACAGTAACGTTAAATTTAACGCTCCGATGCCGCCTTTTATTCCCTGTTGGCAGAGGGAATGCGCCACACAGATATATATTATATGCACGGCGTATAGTTGCAACCTGTGGATAGGGATTTTCTCTTATTATTTTCTCGTATATATTGCTGACATTCCGCTTTGATCTATTTGTATATTGTTTTTGTTGCTGTATTTATTCCCTATTCTAAAGTTACAGCAATTTCAAAATTATCATAACTATGGGAAATAGTTGTAAATGACTAACATGATGATTTGTATGAGAAAAATAATAAACTCCGTTGAATTTCCATGAATTTTGCGGATAATTTTTAAAATAAATTTTATTACTTTCTCGCGTTTTTTATTGTCACATACCTATACATTTATTCTAATTTACCAATTTTATTTCTTATTACATTCTATCGACTTCTATAGAAACGTTTCTCGCGCTTATTATATAGCAGTAGACCAAAGCACAGGAACTGCATTCTCCAGAGATCAAACACATTACAATATACTCAGGTGATTGCTTCACGCACTGACCTGTCACCATCCGACGGGCTTTGACACACAAACTTTTTTACCACTTCTCTAGATTTTCGGCATAGGAACCGAATTTCTAGTCAACCCCGAAAGAGACATCAGGTAGAAATGTTCGAAATTCAATCAATGATAGATTGAACCAATAATTAAGTTGATCCGAATCAGAGTCCCTCGAGTACACACGTTAAATCTACGCAATCTTTCTCGTTTGAATAAGACTTGCATATTATAGTCACTTTAAGACTCTATTATAAATCTCTAATTTATTCTAATGCATCCTCGCGTCAAACAATTTAATTTTAAAAGTTTTCGAATTTTTAACTTTTTTTTTAATTTAATGAAAACAATGAAAATTCGAATACCCATAAGTTTGAGTGTTATCATCCGCATGGTAACACTAAGTAAAAAAACAAAATCAACGTTAACTTTAATTGTTTGTAATTCCTAAAAAGAAAACGGGATTTTTTGAACAGACATAGTACATGATAAAAAATGATAATTTTTCTATAAACAGTGATATTGTTTGATTTTTTTTTCGAATTCCTTTACTAATTATCAGTTTTTATCAAAAATTATCATTTCTTATTAGTGATTATTATATTCTTATTAAAAATGATCATATTTTATTAAAAATTATCACATTTTGACAAAAATAATTTTCACCAGAGTAACGTACGAAACCTAATTCAATATTTAGAATATAAAGACATTCAATTTAAAAAAATTGGCTCCCTTACTTGAAAGAAAAGCTCGAAGGAAAGTTGATAAAAATTTAATTAAAAATCGGTGTCTTTCTATACTTGTGTGTTTTTACTTGCATGTATAAAGGATAGTCAACTCGGCATTTTTTCATAAATTTCCCTTTAAGTAAGGGATTTAAATTTTTTTTTAATTAAATCTATTGGTACTCTAAATCATAGTGCAAGTTTCGTAAGTGTTGCCCTTATCATTTTATTATAGCATATATATATAATATTTCTTTAATTAAACATTATCAACTGACAGTAATGACGGAAATCTAATATCCGCAGCTACATAATCCGAGCTGTAGGCGTTGATAAGGTAGATTCCTTAAAATAGAGTATACAACACTGTAGCACAGCGCATGCATTATACGATCATTCGAATGTACACATACCTAAATGTGTTATGTTAGCTAAATTAAGGTAAAAAAGGTTATTCTTGTACTCTCAAGAATTAGAATTATATTGACTGTAGCTCTGAGAAAAATTATCAAGATATTTTATGCTTTCGAGAAAGCTTATTTATCTCTAAAATCTATATAGATAAATAACTTGTTAATTTTCTAACAATAAAAGAATAACAAATTTCGCTATAGTGTACTGTTCGCCAACTATATAATTGCATAAACACATTGCAAGTACAATCTGTATATCTCTTATAAGCATGATTTTGGCCGGCAGCTGTCACTGTGCGAAAAGAGAATTGAAAAATGCAATCGTACTTCGAAAACCCCCTCGCGAGTCGCGACCAGTGTAAGCCAAAAGGAGGTGTAGCGTAAGTAGTAGTGTAGCAGCAGCAGCGAGTGTTTTCGCGTAGAAGGGTATATTCGCGATAAAAGTGAGCGAGCTCAGAGCTGCACGGAGCACAATCCAGTAGCCGCTGAAGGCGCTCAACTGGCAGGGACTACTTGAGGGAGACCGAGCAAAAGAGCATAATATATATGTTTATAAGCAGGCCTAAGAAACAAGAGTCGCTGTGCGAAAAGCTATAGTCCATGTTCGTGTGTGTATATGCGTTCTGTAATGCGGCTTGAATGCGATCTCGCGCGCGATGTCTTGCCCGAGAGAAGAGATGATCGGCGCCGAGGTGATGGCCCGTTGCGGCTGATTTCGGCGTACCCGCCGTCGCAGCAGCAGCCCGAAGCTCGCCGCCAGTGCTGAGGCGGCCCTCCGCCGCTCTCGGGGTGCCCGTAGCAGCTGTACCGAGACCTCGTCGCCTTGGATTGCCGCGCGGAGGAATCGCAACCCGAACTGCCGACTTCGCCGCCGTCGGTTTAGCGTAACATGGCAGCCCATAAGACAGGTGGGCAAAGCGCCCGCAAAAAAGTCCAGGTACGCATTGGTGTTTTTCGTGTTTACTCTCGAGCACGACCTCTTCACAGTTAAACTGTGCAGGCTTCTGGCTTCTCGTTCGCTATTGCATGCCGAAGGACGACTTGGCTCGCCCGCTTTTTTGCCTACTGATTTTGCCCACTCAAGCCCCAACTCTTTCTACTGTGCTGTTTTGGCGGTTGACAGTTGAAAATCTTTTTTTCTCGCAATTTGGCAACCTCAAGCGGTAGTTTTATACTTCTTTGACCTACCGCTTTTGAACCCAAACGTAAACAAATTCTTTATAATAAAATGAGCACCTTGAGAATTGAAAGTATACTATCAAAGGAGATTGATAATTACTTTAAAGGGCATTCATTCAAAGTTTGCATAAATAAAAAAATATTTTATTGAATACTAATTAAATATTTATTTTTAATCATATTTTAAGTATATCTTTGAGTAAAGTATTTGCAATTCTGCATTAAGGTATCCTTGGTCATACGAGATGAAAAGGAAAAGAGGCATCGAGCTGGAGTTAATTCGCTCCAGTATGATGCAGCACTTCACAGACTATACTCTGCTGGAAGGGATAGTATAATCAGGATATGGAATTGTAAGAACATGAAGGATCCTTACATAGATTCAATGGAGCACCATACCGATTGGGTCAATGATATTGTTTTATGTTGTGGTGGTAAAAATCGTAAGTTTTCGCTGCTGAATTTACTCAGTTTTATAAAATAAAATTATAAATACAAAAATATGTTACTTTTACATAATTATTGATACTCATTCTTCTTGTTTTAGTAATATCGGCTAGTTCTGATACAACAGTAAAAGTATGGAATGCGCATAAAGGTTTCTGTATGTCTACATTAAGAACCCACAAAGACTATGTAAAAGCATTAGCATATGCGAAAGACAGAGAACAGGTGGCTAGTTCAGGTTTAGACAAGGCCATTTTCCTGTGGGACGTCAATACATTAACGGCTTTAACAGCAAGCAACAATACTGTAACAAGTAAGTCTTTTACCTATATATAATAATATATGCATTAGTAAATGTTAACTATCCAAAATGTTAAAATTTAATAAAAAGGCTTGTCTTATAATATTTGTAAACTTTTAAATAATTTGTGTTATGGATCATAAGATTCAAAAATATTCAGTTTTGATGTGTGACAAATATTATATTTCTTCAATGCTCACTAAGCATAAAGTAAATAACAATGTATTACAGCATCTTCTCTCACTGGAAATAAGGATTCTATATATAGTTTAGCAATGAATCCTCCAGGAACAATCATTGTGAGTGGTAGTACTGAAAAAGTTCTTAGAATATGGGATCCTAGAACTTGCAGTAAACTTATGAAACTTAGAGGTCACCAAGATAATATTAAAGCATTAGTTTTAAATAGAGATGGTAGCCAATGCCTATCAGCTAGTTCAGATGGTACCATTAAACTTTGGTCTCTTGGTCAGCAACAGTGTGTGCAGACGTACAGAGTACATACCGAAGGAGTTTGGGCTTTACTCGTAAATATTTTAATATATTTCTTATTTACTATATATACATATATATATTAAATAAAATAATAAAATAAGAAGTTTGTGTACTTAAAAGATTACACCATTTTTTAGGCAACTGAAAACTTTAGTCATGTGATTTCTGGTGGTAGAGATAAGCGGGTAGTAATGACTGAATTAAGAAACCCTGAAAAATTTACAGTAATTTGTGAAGAAAAAGCTCCAATTTTGAAAATGGTTATGACTCCAGATCAATCTAATATTTGGGTAGCTACTAGTGATTCTACGATAAACAATTGGGTATTTGATTTTGTAATAATTGTTCTTAAATATATTCCAAAAAGTAAACTTTTTTCATGGTACCAATGAATTTTTCAGAATATAAGTCAAAAAGATTGGCAATGTGGTGATTACAATGCGGATACAGTAAGTTTAACAGGCTTACTAACTCCTCGAAATACTGAACCAGCTCAAAAAATTCTTGGAGGACCAGCTATTAGGCATTGTTATGTACTCAATGATCGAAGATATGTTTTAACAAAGGATACTGAAGAAAATGTAGCATTATATGATGTATTAAAAGCTTGCAAAGTAGAAGATTTAGGTCATGTAGACTTTGATCAGGAAGTAAAAAAACGCAATAAAATGGTTTATGTTCCCAATTGGTTTAATGTTGATCTCAAAACAGGGGTTTGTACATCAACTATTTTATTTCAGTGGATTTTTTCTCTTTCTCTACGTTCATTTTTATAAACGACAGTTTGTTTTATTTTAGATGCTAACAATTCATTTAGGACAAGATGAAAATGATTGCTTATCTGCATGGGTTTCCGCAAAAGAAACTGGCTTAGTCGAAGATGATAGTGTTGATCCAAAAGGTACTTTTATTTTTAACAATCTCGAAAAAAGTAAAATTTTTTTTTAATAATGTAACTACGTTTTATTATAGTAAACTATGGTAATCTACTCTTACAAGCTCTATTAGAGCATTGGTGGAGACCTCTTAATGCAGATGACGAAATAGATAATAACAGTAATGATGGAAATGGTCCAAGGCATACAAGAGGAGGAAATCCATACTTTTCTGTACCTGGTCATACACCTGTTATTTTTAGGTAAATATTTAAATTGGATAATTATCAAATTAAAATATAAAGTAGAATATTCATTATATTAAATTTACAGCGAAGTTGGGGGTAGAACATTATATAGATTACTAGTTCGAGATGCTGCAGGAGAAACAGAAGGTGTACTTTTAAATGAGACTGTGCCATCATGGGTTAGAGATATCGTAGTTGACAAAAATTTACCGAAATTCATCAAAATAACTTTCCATCTGCTTCAACATTCCAGTTCTGGTGCCAAAACCTTAAAAAAGTAAAACGATTTGCTGTTTTTATACCAATTCTATTCCTAGTACTCTTTAAAATTTCGAAATTATATTATACTTGTACATGATAGGGATCGTCTTGTTGCCAATGATTTTATTCAAGTTCGAAAAGTTGCTGAACACGTATACGATAAAGTTTTGGGTGCTGGTAGTGACTCAGGCTCTGTAGCTGGAGGGGGAAATACTGTATCTGGTGGTTCACCTGCTGGTGATCGTGCAAATACTGATTCTAATGCTGACAATTCATCTTTAGCAGAAGAAAAAGTCGAATTACTTTGCAATGATCAAGTTTTAGATCCATCAATGGATTTAAGAACAGTAAGTTTTTTCAAAAATCAACCGCTATATTCCAATAATAAATTACTTGCTTAAATTTTAGGTACGACATTTCATATGGAAAAGTTCTGCTGATTTAACTCTTCATTATCGCCCAATTAAATAGTCAGAATTGAGGATGAAACATTTTGTTCCTCTAAATTATTCCTGGCTTTGTTGGTGGCCTTGGCAAAGTAGGAAATATACTTATAATACGCAAAAAAGGTAAATCGACGTCTGAGTTACTTACTTGCAAATGAAAATTGCCAAACGGATAAAACTTTTGTTATAAATGCTAAAGAGTAAGAAATTGAAAACATTAAAAATAGAAATTCGTTCTAATCAATATAAGATATCAGTTAATTGCTGAGAAAGCAAAACTAATAACTCATGTAATGTAACATGGCAATAGTTGTAATATCGAAAAAAGGTACAAATAAGCAAATTTCGATAAGAGCCTAATTTTTACATACAAAATGTAGTCGCTTGATTTCATTGACTATCGATTTCTCTGAATGTAAATAGTAAAATGTTATTTGTTGTTATCGTCCATTTATTGTCTTCCAGAATAAGTGAAGATGAAGCACAAATACAAGAGAATTGGTAAACTGAAAATAGCGCGAAAAGATGACTTTCTTTTAAACATTAATGCAACACTATTGATTTATTTTTTTATTTTTCTTCTTGAGTAATTTTCAATATCGAGCTAATATTTTCTTTATGGATAACTATAAAAATTGATAAAAAATATTTGAAGAATGTAAGAAATATTTATATAGTTGATGCCTAAAACTCAAATCTGGAGAATTTCACAATTGCCTTTTCTTGCCGCAGAAGGTTATTGCAAAGTGTCTAATTAATTATTAATACAAAACTGGAAAAATGTCAATTTATCATTAATCAAACATGTTTCAACAGCCAAACTACGAATTACATTAGATTACTATCATGAAATTATGAGAAAAAAATAAAAAAGTGTACCCGAATTCTTCTACATATATTAAGATTACAATGTTAAATGTTCCAAGTAAAATTTTAGTAATACAAGGCAAAAAGTATTCCAAAATTATATATAGTATCATCTTATGCTCTAGAATATATCTCATGTAAATAAGATAAACCTCATTAACCTGATGAAACAAATTAATTTCATTTTAATTTATTTCGGTTTTATACAATATACAAAAAAAAACGTTTCATAAAGTTGATTAATGCTTTTTGCCAAAGTATCGTTGCATGATTGAGAACCAGAAAAGCCTACTAGTTCTCAAATTTTCAATGAGACGAAAAAATCGCTATCAAAAGTAATACTATTTATTGTTAGTTAAGTTTGACTCTTAGCATTGTATATCACAGTTATCAAATATGAACATTTGTTGCAAAACAGCTGTCGAACAACATTAATCTTTTATACTCATGTAGGTAGTTCTTTAAGCAATGTTTTCTTTCACCATTAACAGAAAACTTCAGTGTGCCTATTTTATGGAATTATTCATCTTAAACCATTCCAATAAGCCATTTAGTTACTATGTATTTGTATAGTTATTAATTATCCATTTATTAAATTATCTAAAACCTTATCCATCTTTCATAATGATAATTATAGAATAGTTAATTTTAATTACCTTTGTGATTTTTTCTAATTCACAAAGTAATGTAATTCTATAGATTATAAATTTTTTGTAAGGTGAAAGAATAATATGTAATATTATTCAATGCTCATTGAACTTTTTAAAATACAGCTTGCAGCCAGAGTTTGATAGTTTTATAATCTGTAAATTTTTTGCTCTTATTTGATCAATAATCATTGTACTAAAAGTAGTCGCGACTATAAAACTTGTAAATGTCATATGTATAATTAGAAGACAGTGCCAAATTTTAAATTGACACTATATGTACTTGCACTTTTGACTAGAAAATCTCACTTTGTATTCAGTGCACTATTGTAAACAAGTGTAACACTAATCATATTGCTTTATATAAGTTTTGAACAGGATAAACTTGTTATTTGTTATAACCAAATGTAAATGCAGGAAACATCTTATTTTTAAGCTTTGAAACGTATATTTAAAAAAAAATTATTAACTTTTGAGATCCTGCTTATTTAAATATTATTTTATATTGAAATAACAATTTAAAATTTTAATGAAGAGTTAACAGATTATTCTAGTCAAATTTTTTAAAATATAAATTCAGTTTATTTATAATCAAAGTTTAGATAATGGTGTTTCTTATTTTTACACAAATAATATTTTTAAAAATAATTAACTGATGTAGAATGAATGAACTTTTTTAAAGGAAAATAGAAAAAATGTCATTCATAAATAAAAAAAATTACTCATTATTACTCATCGCTGTATGTTCACTGTCATTATATCACTTTGGAATATGTACATTATTATTATTAAATATCAATTATTTAAGTAAATCTAACTATTTTACATTTCAAATTTTATTTAAATTTAAACAAATTCTTGAACAATAATATCTACAGCCTTTGTAAAGGAATCACAAACTTTTGTTGGAGCTGGTTCAATAGTTTTTTCATCTCCTGAACGATACTTTCCCGTTTTCACCAAGAATCCTTTAATACCAACAGCTTGTGCGCCAGCTATGTCGTCTTTTACATCCTAAAATAATTTTTAGAAAAAATTATTTATGTTTAAAACATTAAACCTTTTTAAGGAGATGATCGAGTATAGTTACCAATATTTTCCGTTTTATGCTTTCTCATTCAATTTTCAATATTTGAACATTTTTCGAGTTGAGCTCAATTCTCCGTAGCTGATTCACAGAATCGACTTGCAAAATATTGAAAATTGTAAAAAAAAGTATGAAACGGTAAATTTCTATAGCTGTGCTCGTCAGGCTTCTCCTTTTGCTAATTTTAGCTTAAATTTTTTTAGAATATTAATTAACAAAAAATTACATCTCCTATCATTATTGCTTCCTCTGGAAGAGCTTGTCCAAGAGCAGCTTTGAAGAATCCTGATGTTGGTTTTCCTACAACTTCGGCCTTTGTACCAGAAGAATATTCTAATGCTTTAACAAAAGCACCTGGACCTAAAGCCAATCCATCTGATCTTTTATAATAACGACCTTCGTGAATTGCTATTAGAGGAGCACCATTCAATAGAAGTCTGTAAAAAATGATAAACGTTTCTGGTAAATTCATTTTTTTTACAAATATAGATATTGTTCATAACTCTGGTTCGAAAAGCTATAAAATAATTTTGCAAAACGAAAATAAAATTTTCTGCATAGTTTTATAAGTTTTATAATGAGAGATGTGCCGTTTATAGAGAACAAGTTTTGTGAATGTATACAGTCACTTTTGTTTATGTTATACCACATAAATATTAAAAATATTTAGAATTATTTTTGCAGATAATTATTTAAATACCTAAAAGCGTCATTCATATCTTTGTAGTTAAATTTATCTGGTGCTAATCCAACAAGAACTGCGTTAGGTGGATCATCAGAATTAACTAAATCTTCAAAATCTTCCATCGCTGCATTATCAATTAATAAAAGTGGATTTAGTTTGCGATTTTTCACTACTTCTCGTGCAGCAGCTAATGAACTAAATATTTCTTCTTTTTTTATATCGAAACCGAGTCTCGTTAATCGGCTATGAAGTACATTTTTCGCTTCTTTAGTAGTATTGGTCACAAATTTTATCGAAACATTCGAATTTCGGAGTCTAGAATAGGAATCAAAAATAAATAAATTACAAAATTTATTTAAATATAAGAAATATCCAAATGAAAAAATGCGGCAAAATGGATTAAAGCGAGCGGATGGTGATTTGATCATTATTATCTATAGGTACGTCTACTGATGATTTGGAAAACTTTTGTAGTCAATTTTTAGTAAAATTGATTTAAATGCCTTCCATTTACTCTAAGCGCTCGCTTAACCCTTATTACCAATAATGTTTTAATTTTCAACATATATAAACTACTTTCAATATAAGTACAAGAAGTTTCAAAAAATTTAAATACTGCGCTAAAATGAATACATATTATTGACATGCGCAGTTCTAACTATAAATAACATTCAACACTTTTTTTTGGACATACCTTTTAAGAGCCTCCACTGCACCAGGAACTACAGTATCATCTATGTGCAAAGTACCGCTAAGATCTATTAGTATGGATTTGATATTTTTAGACATTTTTATAGCATTATTTTTTCGACAAGTGGTTGATTATAAATACAAGACCGACTCTTTATTCCTTATTAGACTAACTAGGTATGGCGACTATAGATTTATTCCTTTTAAAAAGAATGACATGACTGTTACGAAAAATGACGAATTGACAACCTTCTTACACAAATCGTGAAAACGAATTGACATTTTCTTATTCAGTTATTTCAACTCTTACCGACTATCCAGGCTAATCTCGAAAGCTTTGGAAATTAGTATACATAATATATGCTTCATATTATGGTACATCCTTCGCATGTGGTTAAAAACTTGAACCACTCTATATTTTAACATTTAATTAAACATATATGTTAAATGTCAAGCCTATATAGCCACTCTGGCTATACTTTAGACACGTTAACTTTAATGAAATTTCATTTATTTACATACCAAGATGCTTTTTTAGAACTTTTTGAATAACTAGCATATGATGTAAAATAAGAATAAGAATCGTGAGGGAAAACACTGGGTAGAGAAAGCAATGCTTTTTTAAAGATATAACAGTCCAAAATTGTAATCTCAGCATAGCAGTATATCGATCTGTAGGAATATTAGTGTTAATTTCTCTCCAATTGGACTATATTTTCAGAATAGGTGCAGAAGAAACTTTCTATCAATATTGTTTGATATTATGATTTATGAAGTTTACGTATAATTGGAGATTACGTAGAAATTGGAGATTAAAAAATTTAAATACGTAAATATTTGTTTCAAAATTGATTATATATATGGTCAAAACAATGAAATTATGCGATGAAAGTTGTAAATAATTATATAGACATATCACAATACCTACAAGATCACTCTCGCAATTTTAGAAAGATTGAGGAGTTATTGCTCAGTATAAATGTTTATATAATATCAAGAAAAACCTAAAGAAACGACAACTTAATCAATAAAACAACCGTAACCATTTGGGAAAGATAATTTAACTATAGTACATACCAATGTTTTGTATTTACATGTACAATACCTATGTGAGAAACTTATCGCAAATATAAATTGCAACTTTTAAATTAAAAATAGTAAAAAATTGAATTACGAATAGACCTAACGTGACAATACATGAGTTTATCATCTGGATAATAAAAACCCAAACATGGACCCTAAGCTAAGTTATTTGCATTTTAATGATTTTCAAGCGCATAAAACAAAAACGGAAATAATTTAGCTTAGGAGCACCCCGTTTAGAATTTTATTATCTGGATATAGTACACATACCTTATATATATTTATACACCCTTTATAACTCGGAACGTTATTTTTGAATTTACATATTAGAGATAATACTGCGATCGATACAGACATTTCACCTTCTACCGATATCAATCGCAATAATATCTACATCCGGGTATTGCATTTCACGCTAGATCTATTTTTAATCATTTTTTGTTATTTAATGTTAAAAAATCAAGTGAAAAATTAAGCGAAGTTTCATAAATTTTTAGAAATTTGCTTTAAATGACATAAACATAAAAAATATTAAATAAGCTTTGTATCTTATAATCCTGTATTTTAACAAATGAAAACATTTTCTTTTATAACATATATTTTAAAATATATTAATATTTATTTAAATTTTTTTTAATGCTTTGAAATCTCATAATCGTATAAATCTCACATTAGATTACAAATTTATTGAAAATTACCTCATGCTCTGCTAAATCATTATTAAAAATAATTCTGATTTTTGTGATTGACATGTATTTTATTTAATTCATGAATTCTAAATTAACTTTAACAATTTTATTTGTACATACATAATAACATACAACTAATTCATTTTCATATTAAATATTTTTATTTATAATGAGAAATTAAAAAGCTAATGCTATCGCAATAAATAACAATGTCAATTAATCTGGGTAAAAAAGTAATTTCCTATATAGAGTACAATAACTTTTTGTATTTGCCGCCATTGAGTCACTAATAAAAAAAAATAATTGATACATACAAATTATAAATGTATATTTTAATAAATGTATTTTGTCTTACCAAGTGCCATTACCATATATTTGGCAATTGACCGATGTAGGTATTCGAAAACGTGGACTACAGCAGACGACAGCTTGCAAACGAAACCACGGAACGATTGGAACACGTAAACAGCGTTCAACTCTACTAGTTAACTAACCTAATACTTAGATATACTTACCTATTTCTAAATTTTGCCCATGAAAAAAATTTGAGTGGTAGGTAGGACTGGAGCAGCTCGATCAGGACCTGTTCAGTTTGAAAAAGAAGAAGATCCGTTCGGTTTAGATCAGTTCTTGAAGCAAGCCAAGAGAGCTAGACCATCAATATTATCATGCTTTTGTCATTACCATCACAATATATTCACAATATTGGCGATGGACAGTGGTAGCCCCTCCCTGTCCCTCAACGGCTCAACCCCCTATGGCCAATGATTGCTTGTATTTACACTCAGTAATCAGTATCTCAAAATTCTCAAATGAGCGAGAATGAAACGTATGTTATCGCGACATATATACAGATTCAGTGGTCAACTTCCTCTCCTTCTCTCTGTTCATTGCAGTAGGAATAATTATGCCTTTGTTATACTATAAGAAGAGAAGGAGATACTAGTAAAAATTCGAATTGCGTGGCAGCGAATAGAAATTGTAATGGATAACTAGTAGTGACTAACCTATGACGCGCACACCAAACCAGATGTGTTGCTGTGTGTTAATGTAGGCATCAGCATTATTAAATTCCAACGATTGTGCACGATCAGTGCGTGCACACTGTCTTTTTTCGAGCGAAAAATGCAGCTTAGTTTTGATAATATGACAAATGTATCGGATGTATCATTGACGAGGACTATTTATTCAGACCCTCCCAATTATTCCTGAGGGTATGTCAAGCTTAGATACTTAACACTTAAAGATCACAAAAGAATCATTATAAACAACAAGGAAGGAAGAGGGATAAAATGTGAGTGAAATATTTGTTATCAAGAATCTTTCTGATCAGTTTTTTATTAGTGTTTAAACTTGAATTTTTACACTTCCTTATAATAAAAATAAACTATTTGCATTAAATATTTTAAAACTCAACTAAACATTATACAAATTCTAATAACATACTATTTATTAGTGAAAACTTTCAATTATGAGTACAAATATGAAAATTTTACGAATTATTTTTTCAAAATAATTTAAATTTTGATATACTAATTTTTATAAAGTTAATTCTCTTTTTCATTCTGCCTATTTTTTCAGCAACATGGCTTACTCTATAAATACAGAACCACTATTAAATGAGATAGAAGACAGTGATTTTGAAAATGATAATGAACCAGATGATCCGACTATCGAATACTCTCATGAAAAACCATTTATTAAGCATCAAATCCCTTATGACAGGTAATACTTAAAATTATCTTTGAGAAAAAATTATCTCCAGCTTAAGCAGTTTAAATTATTTTTAAAATTAAAACAAATTAAATTAACTTGTATAAACTCGGTTTATATATTTTTGTAGGTACAATTTAGCATACATAGTTTTTTATTTGTTAGGAATAAATACTTTAATACCATGGACGTTTTTCATAACAGCAGATGATGTAAGTAGTAGACTAAAAAATATTTATTCATTTTGTATATTTCAGCTTTATTCAATGCCTTTTCTTTTAGTATTGGATGTATAAATTTCGAGATATCAATCCAAATGAATCTCATAGTATCAATTTCAGTCATGTAGAAAATTTACAAAATAGAACCGAACTACAAGCCAGTTTTACTTCTTATATAAGTATATCAAGTGCAGTTCCCAACACAATATTTTTAATAATTAACACATTTATTAGCAAAAAGTATGTTTCATTGTTTATTGAATTTTACTTTTGTATCTTCTTTTGTATTAATGATTTCTGTTTTATTCTTTATTATATAGGATAGCATTAAGTACAAGAATGATTGGATCTCAGTGTTTAGTTTTAGTAGTATTTATTTTAACTACATCGTTTGCTAGAGTCAATACAGATGGATGTAAGTACAGCATAAAACTACTTTTTATTTTTATAACTTATCTGAATATTAAGAATTGGATTAATTTTATAACAGTAACACAAACCAATTAAAATTAATTTCACACATAAAAGTATTAGTAAAGCAAAGAGTCATTGCAATGTAAAACATCATATCAACAGCAGGTAGCAATTATCAATACAAATTATAATGGAATTACAATTTTAATAGAATTTACTTTCATTAAAATTATTGTTGCCTCAAAAACATACGTTTCCATGGCACTTTATCATGAATAATTTGTTCAGTAAATATGCAGTAAATATGTATGAAAGCAAAAAGAATATAATATGCAAGATGTATTAATTTAAAATTGAATTTCTAATCTTATTTTCAAATATTTGTTTCTTTAAAAGCTTGCACAAATTTCAATAAATAGTGGGTTCGTGCATTTGTATACAATTTTTAAATTATTTTCTTTAATTATAGGTAGCATAACATAAGAAGGTTGTAATAGGTGTATATGTAATTAAATTAATTTAATTTTCTTTTATTTATACTCATAAAACTTAATAATCATTGAATAGATTTATATCATTTTAACATTTTTAATTAAATTTTTTAGATCAAAATGCCTTTTTGATTATCACTTTGACAAGTGTGGCTATTGTAAATGGTTAGTACAAAAAACTATATTTTAAGTATTGGATAAAAATTTTAAATTAATTGTTTTCTAGGTGCTAGTGCAATTTTTGGAGGAAGTTTATTAGGTATTGTAGGTAGATTTTCTTCAAAATATATAACGGCAATGTCAGCTGGACAAGCTCTAGGTGGAATTTTTACAGCCATAACTGAAATATTATCATTATGGATTGGAGCTAATCCTGTGATTTCTGGATTATTATACTTTATTATAGGTGATATAATTCTGGTCTTATCATTGATTGCCTATGTAGTACTAGAACGAGAGGTAACTAGCAATGAATCAAATTATATTAAATTTAATTTAAATATATCTTCTTAATCACTACTGACTTACAAAAAACTGGATTCAAATTTTATTTAGGTATTCTTTAAACATCATTTAGTTATCAAAACTCAAGATCCAAGTGAGCCAGAATTTACTATTAATGATGAAATAAACTTTTCTGGAGAACATGTTTCATATCAACGTATATTTAAACGAACGTGGCAGTATGGACTTAGTATATTTTTTATATTTTTTATAACAATGATAGTTTATCCATCTGTAACTGTATTAATAGAAAGCCAAGGAAAGGGTCAGGGCCATGTTTGGAATGGTTAGTTCAATAAATGTTTTTATAATTATTTCAATAAATGCATTGGAATTCCATTTCAATTATATTGATCATTTTAGATGTCTACTTTGTACCAGTTGTCACATATTTAATATTTAGCTGCGGTGATTATGTAGGTAGAATTTTATCAGGAATTTTGATGTGGGTATGTATATATAAAATAATATAACAATACAATACATATCAATGAAAATATTTTTTTAAACAATTAATTTGTATTTTCAGCCAAGGAAAAATCCCTCTTTAGTAGTTGTTTTGAGTTTTTTAAGAGTACTTTTTATACCTGCGTTTTTATTCTGTAATGCTCAACCACGTCATCATTTGCCTGTATATATTCATAGTGATACTTTTTATATCGTATTGACAATTTTATTTGCTATAAGCAATGGATACCTGTGCAATAATGTTTTTGTGGTGGCTCCTACGTGAGTATGATGTTTTTCTTTTAAATATCGCTGAATGACATAAAATAAATTTATTTATTACTTTCAGAGTTGTCGATTCAAAAGAAAAGGAAATAGCATCAGCAATGTTAGGTGCTTATCTAGGAATTGGAGTTACCCTTGGTTCTCTCTTGAGTCTTGTAATGGTCAAAATTTTATAGCGATTATATCTATAAGAAAATGTTTACTGCCAGACCATTAACTTTTTAATTTTTGATTCAAGATATAATATCTGTACATTATACTAAAAGGTAATTTGATTATTTAAAAATGAGCTCATTATAACACTCCAGTTTTTATCAAGCATTTGTTTTTCCCAAAATTAAAACATTGATATTCTAGTAAGGTAGGGCTATATCATCAATACAGGACAAAGTTTATTTCAATAAAAACGAATTTATTTTTTATACTATATATTGACTTGACAAATGTATCATCCTTATTGTAAATAATTAATTAAAAAAGTTTTTGTAAATATTAATTTTAATTCAAAATTTGTATTCTATTTAATTTTAAAACATTCTCAATGATATACCAATATTCTTTTATGTAAATAAAATATATTGTAAAATATGATACATGAATTGATATGAAATATATATATATATGTTTGTTTGTGTGTATGTTATTATTTATGCACACAATTAGATGTACACACAAAAAAATGTAAATTAAAACAAATCTGTATATAGTAATTATACGTACAAAGACTTTAAAAATAACATTTTAATTTTTTTGAAATGAAAGCATGTTATTGTGATAAGTAAAGATTCATTTATGTATGAACTAAATAAAACAAAATAAATATTAAATTATTATTTCTTCTTTACTATTTATACAATACCAACATAGTCATACATAAGCTTTCAAATTGAGTATTTTTTCCATAATTCTTAAAAAGCTATTGGTATAAATTTATTTTTGATATACTATGAGTAAAATTCGTTTTTACGCACTGATATCGATGCGTAAAATGGTACTTTTCGATGCAATGTGCTTAAATAGTATATTTCATACCTAGGGTGCAAAAGGCTGCACCAGAGGTATGAACGCTATTTTTCCATTCAGTGGGAGCAAAATGCAATTTTACAGTAGTCTAACGTAATAGCGCTTCACTCGGGCGAAAAATGTCCCATGCGCTTAAAAACAACTTTCCCACCCGTGTTGAAAAGTACTATTACGCACAGTTATAAATATGTACAGAATGTGTTGTTACAGTAGTAATATAATAGTAGGGAGGTTGGAAGAGGTGGAATGGAATGTCTATGTTGAGGAGCTATTCTATTTAATGTTTAGCGCGATTATATCTAAAATTATATTAAAAATGCAATAATTAAAATTAAATAATTAATATATGTTCTGTTATTATAATTCTGTTCTTTGTTATTATGAACTTGTCTATAATATACAATTTTTTGTTATAATAATAAATTAGTATTAATATTATTTTTTAAAAGCATTTTTTATAGGGGCGTGGCCACCCAACTCCCCGGGCGAAGGCTTCGCCCCCTGCACCCCCACCAGGGCCTGCGGCCCTGGACCCACTCCCCACACCCCTCCATTCCTTCCACCGCCAGTCGTCCATATACTAATTTATGGTTTTTCTCTTCTGTATTAATTATTATGTATGTCACGAATTTTACACATATGTCAAAAAATAATGTATACAACACGTGCGTACGCTTTTCACACTTGTAGCGATCAAACATCACTCGTGATAATACGCACTACTTGCATAAACTACTATTTTGTCTTTGTCTTTTAACTTTACGAGAAAATCCAATTGACATTTGTTTTCTTTTTATATTCAATTCAGCTCTATCACCCCCCGTGTTTATTATATTGATTAACGCAATTCAAATCGATTTTTGGGAATATATATTATGAATATATATTATGATATTTGTGGAACATTTTGGCAACTTATTTTGCTGTTCTTATCTAGCACATTGGTTTCATTATTACATTTACAGAAAGTGCTAGAAGAAATAAATGGAAGACAAGTATCATACAAGCAGGTACAAAATATCCAGACATGTAATATTGAAACCGAAGTGCTACATAAAACAGCAGAATAAGTCGCCGAAACATTGTAAAAATATAGATATAGTGGATTCCCAAAAATCTATTTGAATTATCTTGACCAATATTTTTTTTTTTCACTCAAAGAAAGCTGATATAAAAAATAGTTTAGAATAAAAAATCTTTTAAATATGTAAATATAAAAACATGTATAATTCGTTAGAACGATATTGTACCTAGTCAGATATAGAATCTCTATTATAAAAACTTTAATGTATAGATATGATTTAATTGAATTAAAAAGTAAAATATATATAAAAGTAATATATAAATTTTTGTTGTTATTTTTTATTTACACGAAATTATTGAAAATTATCTAAAGTTAAATAATAAATTATTCATACATTGAATGTATTTGAAACACATAACTTATTTCATATATTTATATTTAGTATAAAAAGAAATAAATAATTAATGATAACTTCACTAAAATTTATTTTAAAATATATTTATTAATATTTATAAAAATTATACTGGGATTTTTTACATAGAACAAAAGTAATACTATTTTAGTAAAAAAAATATTTTTATGCGATAATATTGTACAAGAAATTATTGCAAAATTAAAGCAAATATGAATAAATTTTAATTTATGAGAAAATATTTTATTTTTTTCTCTTCAATTTAAAATTTTCAGTGCTTTAAAAAAAAGTACAATAAATATAGTTTTTGTACTTTCAATGTTTCTTAAAGCAGTTACAAACTATTGCTATTGAATTATACACAAGTTTCATGATCTGACCTGTCTTGCTTTATCGGTTAATGGTACATATATGACTCCCATCAATGATGTTTGATGAATTTTACCATCCACAGTCTTGTCTATTTGATATAAAGTTTGATCACCATTTTTCATTCCAATTGGCACTATCATGCGACCACCAGGAGCCAGCTGATCAATAAGCTACAAAAATAAAAGCTACTATAACTGTCTCTTTAAAATAATTAATTTTTTTTTTTTTATATATAACTAATGAGTAATAAGCCTGAATACAAAAATATATTTTATATTTATTACTGAAGTAGTGCATACAACACCATATATATAAGAGAAAAAAAATAAGAAAACAAAGAGAAAGCAAGAAAAATATTCACATTTGAACCAACAATTTAGTTAAGTATATATGTATTATATAAATGAAGGTTGATTTATTTTTGAGAATCAAAATACATAACAAATTTTTATATTAACTCATTTATTCTTGAAGTATATAAATAAATAGATTGTGATAGATTCTTCATATCAAGATAGTTATATAAGTTATTAGTAATTATAAAAGATGTGTTCAGGATTTGTACAATAATTTTTATATCTTAATTAATACTCTGAAGAATTTAGTTTCTGATTATTTAAGAATTTTCAATTAGTAAATAATTTTGTCACCAGAAGACAGAAATATAATATTTCATTTAATTTATTTTAAACTAGATATGAAAATTGTTCATATAAGTACAATATATTTATTTATTTTATGTCTGATCAAGAACTATGGTTTTCAAGATATTATGATACATTAACATACTTTTTTTGGTGCTTCTGGAGCTGCTGCTCCAACATGAATAGCATCATAGGGTGCTTTCTGTGGATATCCTAATCTGCCATCTCCAACTAAGAATGATAGAAATAAATTAGTAACATAATATAGATAATAATTTATTATATACCACAAATTCAATTAAGATTATAACTAACCGACTAATTCAATTCGTCCAGCATTTAAAAGTTCAGCATGATCGCTTTCAATATTTTTTCTGGCTTTTTGTTGAAGTTCAGGCACATGTTCAATACCTACTGCAACCCCACTTGAACCAACCATTATTGCCATACATGTTGTTAAGTAACCAGAACCAGACCCGACATCCAGTGCTCTACCCCCTTCATGCAGTTTATCTGCGAGAAATTCCAGTGCATAGCCATGCTGGAAAAATACTTTTTGTCTTTTTTGTTTCAGAAGAATTTAAGTAACATAAAGAAATTTTGATAACTGATGCTAGATAATATGAATACACGAATGAATAAAGAATGTGAATATTGAAATTAGAACTTAACTGCAAAAAAGTAACAATGTTATACTTTCTTTGAAACATTTGCACTAAATCAAAGAATCAATAGCAGTATTTTTACAAAAAATATTATTTACCATATGTGGTGCACTAATGGTTGCTCCAAATCCAATACTTTGAGGTGAGTCTAAATAAGCATTAGGATGTATATATTTTCCTCTATCTACTTGGCACATTGCATCAAATACATTATCTGATTTTACTATGCCAGATCCTAAAAATAATAGAGTAAAATATACTTAACATAGTTCACGGGAAATACTGTATTTTCACAAGAAATAAATAAATCAAAAAGAATATAATTTGCTAATAAGCTCTGAAACTTATAAAAATAACTTTTATACTTACGTTTTAGATACTGGACTAATTCTAAATTTCCTTTACCATGAAAGCGACCCAACGGGTTCATATTGAAAGCGTATATTAAACTAAAAATAAATAGTGAAGTCCACTTCGCATTTCACAATTGAACTTTTTCTATTAATGTCTGTCCTCTTTGTAAATGTAAACGAAAATTTATAAAACTTTTTTTGAGAAAACTCATGCAACTACGGATGTAACGAAAAATTTAGTACTACAGTAGTCATGCAGATGTTTTAAAGTCAATAAATATTAATAGGAATATTTAAATATAACAACAAATTATCAAAAATAAAAAACATTTCATGTGTTTTTTGAGGTTACAATGGGACGTACGTATTAGCAGGTGTATACTGTATTTTACGCATCGGGTCGGGTGGGATAGGTTGGTCGATAGAAAACTGCCGTACCTATATACGCAAAATAAGCTCGCGCGCTGAAAAATTCAATTATGCTGCATATTTTATTCTTTCGTATAACGCTATAAGTAATATAATAGGGCCATACGTATAAGTTATAACGTTGAGACATGTGGTTAAGGGGTTTAGGCTATTTTCTGTTATTAGCTATATTTACTATTATTCATAACAGTGTCCAAGTTCCTTATTTGTCAATGCCATGTTAAGCGACTGCTGATGAGTGCTGGCTTATCTCGTGGTCACCTATACCTACTCTATGTACTCCTATACCGTATACGTACTAAGTAAATCCATTAACCGCAATTAGCTGTTTGAAGTTTTGGCAGAAATTTTCGATAATCGTGAAAAAATGTAAACAGAAATGTTTTTGATAAATCTAGTGGATATGTTGCAGTACGTTGGAGGAGAAATAAAGTACCTATGTTGAATTGAATGCCATCAATCACTAAAGTATACTTTCTAAACATAACAAAAGCCATTCCACTTTTGTCTCAGTTCTGGAGGTTATAACCTATATATATATATATATTGCGCAATACATTAAATGTTTGGCATTTGCTATACTCTCCAACCACTAGGTTAATTAAAAACATTTCTGCCAATAATTCAATCAGCTATTTCGGGTAATGGATTTTAGTACGTCGGTCAAGAATCTCTTAACTTTCCTTTTAATTAACAAGAGTTTTCCCACATGCTGTAGTGCATACAAAAATTTTTCCGGTAGGTTTTCCTCGGTAAGTGATTACGAAAACTAATAAAATGTTTTTTGATGGAAGAAAGAGGTGCGCGTATACTACATTTTCCTATTGCGTTATACGCTTATCCTATACCCCCCCCCCCC
>UELV01018925.1:3129-15150 GCA_900490015.1 Megastigmus stigmatizans | reverse complement strand
GTGTACGAGTGTATAGGTCCGCATACGCCTTACGGGGTATCTCTTGTCCCGCTTTGAGACGTCAGACGTCACAAAACGAGGCGGCAGACGCACCGAAACAAAAGTAGAGCAGCGCTCTCTTGTTTTGTGCGGCTGCACGTACATAGCCTTAACGGGTTTCTAGGCAGCTTGCGATTACATACTGCCTAGAAATTAGCTGAACCGATCTGCCTAGAAGCTGGTGTACCAACCAGCTCAACTCGTTAATTTTCTAGCAGGGATGATTTAACTAAAACAGAATTTATAAATAGTTTAGAGGCGTTCTTAAAAACAAAAAAAATGTTAAAAATCATTGTGTGATAGGTTATGTTTTAATATAGATATATTAGGACAAGATATTATCAGTCTTGAATTTTTGAACAACTTTTTGGAAAAAGGATACACACCGCTCTTTATTGACATAACCAGACCATCAAAAAATAATTCTAATGGTTCATGCATTGATATTTTTTTTATCAAGACCGACAATAATAATGTTAAATCTTTTAAAATAAGGCAAAATTTTACGGATCATTATCCACTTTTAATTTACATTGATAAAATTGAAACAAAACAAAACAAATAAAAAATGAAAATTACAAAAAGACAACTTACACTTATTTAAAAAATATGGCAAATGAAAAAAATTGGAACATATTTAAATATGAAAACGATTCTAATTTAGCTATTGAATCAAAAATAAATAAAATACAAATATGTACAAATCTGGTAGTATATACTACAGTAAATAGAAGTAGAAACTTAAGTCAACCAAGAAAAGCTTGGATTACTAGGGGTATAATTAATTCATTGAAAACTAAAGAGAAATTATATAAACTATGGAAAAAAAATACAAAAATTACAAATAATGAAATATTGAAAAAGTAATTTAAAATATATAAAAAAATACTTGACAAAGTAATCAAAGATGCTAAAATAAAGTTTGATAAAAAAAACTGGAATCTTGTAAACAAGATATGACACAAACCTGGAATTTTGTAAATGAGAAACTTGATAGGAAAAAGAAACAAGATACTAAAATTAATTACATTAAAGATGAAAATAGTAAAAAAATAAATAATCCTAAAGAAATGGCCAATTATATGAATAATTATTGTAGTAAAATAGGAGAAAAATTAAGTTAAAATATTAGTACGCCTAAAAATAAAAAATTAGAACTACCTCCTATGAATTCAAAAATCATTTTCTTAAAACCTACAAGCTCTTTTTAAATAAAT
Organism: Megastigmus stigmatizans; assembly: GCA_900490015.1. Taxonomy (NCBI): domain Eukaryota; kingdom Metazoa; phylum Arthropoda; class Insecta; order Hymenoptera; family Megastigmidae; genus Megastigmus; species Megastigmus stigmatizans. The sequence goes on along the minus strand of UELV01018925.1, from coordinate 13,894 downwards.
AAAATAATACATAACATGAAGGATAAATCTAGAGGGGTAAACAACATCAGTACTAAGGTGCTTAAAACTATATCGAATAATATATCTGATCCACTAGCACATATTTTTAATCTGTGCATTGAACAATCTATTTGGCCTGATGGGCTTAAAAAATTCACAAAGACAATGATAAACATGATGTATCTAATTATAGACCAATATCATTGATATCTAATATAGCAAATATATTTGAAAAATTAATATATGATAGGATATACTGTTTTGTTCAAGAAAATATAATAATTTAATAAATTCTGATCAATATGGTTTTGTTAAAAATAAAGGAACGAAAGATGCTCTAAAATTCTTAACTAGCATAATATACAAGTTAGACAAAAATAAACCATTAATTGTTACGTTCCTAGATTTAGCTAAAGCCTTTGACACTGTTAATCATGAAATACTATTACACAAATTATATAACTATGGAATTAGAGGCAATGCACATAACTTAATCAAAAGTTACTTGACCAATAAACAGCAAAGGGTTAAAATACAAAACAATGTGAGAGACGATTGTAAAATTAAGGTTGGAGTACCACAAGGTACCATATTAGGTCCCTTACTTTTTATTATGTATGTGAATGATCTCGGGAAGATAGTGTCTTATACAGATGACACAGCAATTATATCTGGGAAAAATACGTGGAGTGATACACAAGATGAAATGCATGAGTTATTAAGTTTTGTTGATATCTGGTTAGCTCTACACAAGCTACCTTTAAATATAATAAAAACTGTATATATGACTTTTGGAAATTATTGTGACAGTGTACCAGATAATCTACACGTGAAAATTGATTATAATGTTAAGTGGTATAAACAAAGAGATAGTATAATAAAAAGAACCAAATATCTTTTGTTCATTTTCTACAAAATGGCAAAGATTATGCAAACCAAAACTTTATTGATTATATATTATGCTCTTTTTAATAGTATTATTAATTACGGGATAATAGCTTGGGGTGGATTATATAAGAACAGTGCAAGACCGTTACAAATTTTACAGAATAGAATACTAAAAATAATATACAAAAATACTTTTGTGATAAATGGTCGCTCTTTAAATATAGAACAACTATTTATTTATGAATCACTTAACTATTACTATGAGGAATTAAAAAATATATATCAGAGATAAGAAAGTAATACAAGAAAAAAAGTATACAAATTCCTAAATTTACTAAAAATATAAGCAATAAAAATATTTATATAGTAGCTATAAGAATGTTCAATAATTTATATAATGATCTAAAGAATTTAGAAAGTAATAAAATTACAATTAAGAAAAAGCTTAAAAACTGGGTTGCCAAAAATATTTAATTAGGTTATTTTAATTTTAATTAAAAGTTTATATTGTCTGTTAATATTAATTGTAAACACTGCTATTAGTCTGTTCTCTCACGAATATAAGAAAAATATGTGATAGATTATTTTAGTATTTAAGTTAGTAAGTTTTTCTATGTATCAGCCATACGCTCAGGTATTTCATATACCTATGTAGGTTTACATTGTAAATGACTGGTTTAATAAAATTAAAAAAATAAAATATAAAATGTACAAAAAAATTGTGTAATGAACAATTATAGATTTTAGTACAATATTTTATTGGAATAAAATATATGACGTCAAGGAATAGTACATTTAATTAAAAATACAAGTATAATAATGATTAGTACACAAGCCTAATATGTATATTATATTTAATTAATTAATGGAAAGATTTTTAATTTATGAATCTCAAATGTTTTATTTTACAGTAATTTGGTAGAAGAAATATAAAATTATGCTGGGGAGAAAAGATCATACTTGCTAAGATTTTACCTTTTTAAAAGTAATTATTTATGTTTTCTTCGAGCTATTATAATTGACATATAAATAATAATCACGATCGGGTGCTTCTCGTTTCAACTCTGAACAACAAGTGTTCTTTTCGGAAGCGAACACTTCGTGCATCCGTCTTCTCCAATCTTCTCTCTTCGTCGCACTCGTTCGATTTGTTATGTTGTCCCCGTCGCTCCTATGCCTGTTGTCAGGCCCAAAATTGTACTCGCGTAGTCAGAATTTGACTAATTTATTCCTTTTTGGATACCTAGAGGCAATATCTCTCACTCCTATCAGTTTTAATATGGTCGTCGTCGCTGATTGGCGCTTGAGGCTGATCTAGCTCCTTATCTGGGTCTTACAATCAAGCGCGTAATTTGAACGGCGTCGCGCAATGGTATTTTACCATGATTCTATCATATATCCCCCTGTTGCCATATGGAGCATGCGCGGCATCGGCTGAGGAACCCGGGGTTTCGTATGCGCAACAGTGTGGTCGCTCCATAAACGCGCTATCGTACATTCCTCTTCGCACCGTTCTTCCATCTCTTTCGCTCTACTAGCGGCATTGCAAATGAAAAATATTTAATCGAGCCAGCGTTAAAGCTTATAGTGCAGTTGGAGCCTGAAGCATTTAGTACTTTTCTACTATGAAAAATATTCGTTAAAAATACTTATTTACTTATACTTCAGATGGTGTCAAAGTCCTACCGTTACCACAAAAATGTTTTACCGATTGGATCTTGAATAATTAGTAATAACTAAATAAATACTTGAAATTATGCAAATTCCAAATACAGGTGGACTTCGTCTATGGATTATCGTCTGGCAAAGTTTCAAGTGAATATTTTAATGACACATGAAAAAATTCTTGTTCCGAAAAAATTCGCTTATTTCGAAACAAAAATTTTTGAAATTGTTATGGAAATATTTATTTGAAATTTTGCCAGATAATAAATAATTCATAGACGAAGTGCACCTGTATTCGGGATTTGCATAACTAAAATTTTTTTTTAATTAATATGAATTATTTACTTCTTGATCGGTAAAATATAGGGCGGAAAATTAAAAATTTGAATTGAGTTTGGTACCCTTAACACTATATATAGCCATAAATTTTAATGAAACAAAAATAAAAACTTATTTTTGTGCATAAATCACCCTGACAAAAATACATTCGAGAGCCCCGTATAAAAAATCTGCAGGGTCTATTTAATTAATTCTTTATTATATGATAGCATCATTTAAATATAATAATCGTAAAATCATTTTTCGCATTACAATGGTCTATTATTGAGCATCGCTTTATCCGGTGTAAAAGTCTAAGTTTACTTCATTTATTTTTGCTATAGTTGAATCTATAAAAATATGAAAATCAAGAGAATCTTTCACACATACTTATATAGGTGCTCTATACATTCATGTAGTATCTTGCGCAAATATATAAATCCAGATTTCACTACCGAGCTTTTGTGCGCATAATATTTCCTCACCGTGTTTCAACTGTACCGTTCTCCTCCGCGTCTCCCCAAGTTTCCTCTCGCACATTTTTACCCCATCTACGCGCCGTTTCGGAAAGTGCATCTAGTTCAGTCACTCTATTCATCTTTGGTAGAACTATAGTAATTCTTTTTACACAATTTTAAATATTCTTAAAAATTTTTTTTCATCCAATGAATTTTTTTTATCGAAGAAACTTACATATATTATATTCTAGACAACACAAATAATTACAAATAACGAATTAAATAAGAATTTTTTTTGTCGACTGATCAGGATCGAATCCTGATCGACCGGAATGAGAGGCGAAAGGATTACCAAGCGCGTTATATCAAGATCTTGGTCGAGCCTCTTCGACTCACCCTCATATGTGACATTATACAGCATAATACGAAATTCATATTAGAATGTTTAATAAATATGCATCATCTTTCTTTCCATATTAAATAAAACAATATTATTAATACATCAGCACAATTGTTTAGAGCATGAATAATTTCATTCGTATAAAAATAATATTTTTAATTTACATCACGTTTCAACAGGTTATGTTTACGTAGTGGCGCTACCGATGCGTCGAATGTCGTCGAACTACGCATGGATTCTAGTAGAATATAATATAAGAAAATTTGTTACATAATCTATAAGTTCTTATTAAGATCACACAAAAATTACTATAATGCTCTACTAAAAATTTAATGTAGAATATAAAAAAATTCACTTCATATTCTGGTGCTTCTTCTTCATTTGGTAGTCTGTGATCAAATTACTATAGTTTCTAGCGAAGTTTTTATAAATATATCGTAAACTTTAGTACATATTTCTCTCCGTTAACCACTTGCCGGAACAGTTTTTATTCCGTTTCTACTAGACACGTTACATGTATAAATAGTACACATCACTTATATTCACACGTATAAATCACATAAGCGCACACACGCAGACTTGCCAATGATTCAATCTTATATTAACCCATTTTTTCCTAAACGGCCATTTTATAATCGATTATTATAATGTATATCTGATTTTTCATCAAATTCAAACCGTCATTTTGAAATTTTCCAATGGGAATTTCAAAATTCTGACTTCAGAATCGGAAAGAGCCGACAATTTTACTTCAGGAAAGTGCTATTGGTTATTATAATTTTCTTTTTTCGACAATTTTTTAGGCAAATAACCAATCGACTATAAAATGACCGCTTGGGAAGACATGGGTTAAGATCTACATTTATACACATACACGGATATAATCAATGTAATGTATAACGCTTTTTGTTTTTGTTGACGCAATCCTTGACTTTAAGTATGGATTCTTAAAAAATTGTGTACATATGTGATAGAACTGTGCTCGTATAAATACATGCTTCCATATATTTATATACTCACTCATAAGATGCACGATTTTGTTTGCAATGAAATGTATATTATACATGATTGACGTTAAAACGTTGACGGAGAAAATTCTTGGACGTCTGCTATTCCGGCTAGTCCGATATCTGTGCAAAATGCGTTGCAGCAACTGTACATCTAATTCTACAGTTGGTATTTCGATTTAGGGCAGAAGGTGCCCTAAACAGGGGTAGCAGCAGGGCTACGCTAGAGGTACAGTAGTTATTATTACATGTAGGATACGGCTTTAATGCATCTCCGTGAATACTTTTGAAGAAAATAACCATGTGTAAGCCTCTTCCGTGGACGGTGAGTAGGCTGTTATTTATGAAAATTTTGAAAATCTCGTAAAAACTGTGAATAGGAGGGAAAAGTAAGTGGAATAGTTGGTCCATTAATATGCCAAAACTCCCTTTATTTAAAATTAAGTTAAGAAGAGAGAGATTGAGAAAGTAATTAGAGATTGTGAGGGATAGTGAAAAAGCGAGAGCGAGAGAGCGAGAGTTAAAGGGGAGATTGTTTAATGTAGGGGTGATTGGGTAGGTGGAGGCGGGGTGTAGGCACCGGCCAAGCCTCTGCGAAACTATAATACTATTGCGGTAAGAGTCCCCTTGACAGCGTCGGGGGCTCGGCGCGCTTCTCTCGAGACAGCTCGATTTCCCTGTATAGTATACCAGGTTAGCATCAGACTATATCAATATTTTTTTATGCAGCATCGCTCGGCAGTGCAATACTCGTTCATTCCCATTCCGCCTCATTACCTTCTAATCTAATATTGACTACTGTTCACTTGCATGGCTACTGCTTGAGTCCTGCAAGTTATGTAAGGTGCAAATAATTGAAAACGTGCCTCATTTTCATTTTCAGTGAAATAAATGCGAGTTAATTTATCGCTTTTAAGTCATCTCATGATCAAATTAAAGTTCTTAAAGTGTCCAGAAATAGCTAATTTTTATATTGCACAGTAAATCTTTTAACTATTGGTTATATTATGGCCATAATAATTCCCATAGTAAATCCATTTACGGTTCCAATAAAAATTGAATAAAAATATAGTATAATGTCGTTTATATCTTGATTAAAATATCTCAAAAGAAACACTTTTCGAAATTACGGTACCGGTATTTAATCACTTAAGAAAAAACAATATGGTTGTTCGGAGTATTTAAGTCTTTGGGGGCCATTTGATTTTCGCGCCATAACTTTCCGATCATCGCGCCGCGCATAGGATAGAGGGTGCGTGTGTCGGAGACGGGGGACGCTGATGCCCCTGTTTTCACATGCGTGCCCGGTTACTTGGCATCTTTGGAAGGGAGCAGTAAGGTAACGTCTCCCATTCTTTGGTGCCACTCGGTTTGCTGTTATTTTCGTTGTGCGAGAAGTCGGCACGTGCGTCCGGATAAGTTTAAGCGTAATTTTGTATTGTATCGTGTGAGCACGTGTGCTAGTTGCGTAAGTTGCTTGGTGTGATTGTGGGAAAGCCGGCCACGTTCAAAGATCTTCAAATTAATTAAGATCTTAATGAAATTTAACTCCTCAACTAATTCATAAATGAAAATACATTATAAAGTTGTAACTACTAAATATTCAGTTTTTCTGAAATCATATGTTTTAGATTTCAATTTTCATTTGTGGTACGGTGTACCTATTAAGAAAATTTATTTTGAAGAAATGCAATTAATAAATTCAAAGAAATGTGACAGCTATAAAGCATAAGAAAAGAAATATATTTTTTATAAATTAATTGCAAATGTACAAATGCACAAATATGAGTTCATAGCATTTGTAGTTTGTACAATATATTGATAATATTGTTCCACAAAATTAGAAATAATGTCTAACATTTGCACCTCATAAGTTTGTTTACGTTAATTTTAACAACTTCAATATCCAACCGGGTGAATCTTCTATAGTAATCAGTGGCCACACTATCCGTTCTTTCAAGTACACTCGATTTCTCGATTTAATCTTCGACTACAAGGTGTCTTTCGTAACACTCATAAACAAACTACAAAACAAATGCTATAAATCTCTGAATGTCATTAAATATGTACGAGGTATATGGTGGGGTGCAGATCCCCATACGCTTCTAATCATTTATATTAGTCTCATTCGAAGTATTATAGATTATGCATTCTTTATCTACTTTCCTATCAATATCTTACTTGGCGAATCCAAATTACCACTAATTAGTGAAAGAGCTAAATTTCTTTGCTACACCTATCTATTTAAAGTTTTATCTAACAAATACTTATCAACCCACAGAACTATTACTGCCTATCTAAAAAATCTGAATAAATACAAAGCTAAACGTAAATCACTTTTTGAACTTTGCATGTAAAAGACATCACTTCATATATTCATAAAACTAATAAATTCAATTTGTACATTCATGATTACGACACTATTACATGCTCAATACCTTTCTCGAAATTTCCTTCACATAATGCAAACACTAATCATAACTCACCTATACCAGTCATAGAACTTTTTACAGATGGTAGTAAAAGCCCCAAAAACCCGTCCATAGGTACTGCTTACTTCAGCCCTTCCTTGAACGTTACAGTTAGAAGATTACTAAAAGATTCCTCAATTTTTACTGCAGAATCCTTTGCGATAAATGTTGTACTCGATATAGCCCTCGCTAACCCTAATGCAATTTATAATATATTCACTAACTTTCTCAGCACTTTACAATGCCTACAGACCCCTATAGTTAGTATCAAAACGAATCCTTATTTTCTTGATACCAAACAGAAATATCTTCAATTCTGCAATTTAGAATCACAACCCAGCTCCACACATTTTAACTATATCCCCTCTCACAGCGGTATTAAAGGAAACGAAACAGCTGATTCACTAGAAAAAAATGCCAGCTCTATGGATAACTCCAACTCAGTCAAAATTCCTTTAGCACATTTTCCTAAAAAAAGTAAAAATTATTTTGAAAACTATTATTCAAAAGAGTCTAAACCTTGGTTTTTCAAAAGGAGAGTGTCATGTAAATTTATTGTAACGATCAATCGATGCAGATCGGATCATTATAATTCATCTGCATCCCTTGCTCTATTAAACATCACTAACGACCCTAATTGTGAATGCGGAAACGAAGCTCAAGATCTCGATCACGTACTTTGGCGCTGCCCAGTATACCAAGCACAAAGATCAATATTATTCTTCCAACTATATAAATTAAACATCTACTTCTCATTAAATATCGCTGCCCTACTAACAAAACCATACATTTCTGCGTGCGAACACATTTTAAAGTTCATTGACTCATGCGACTTAAATATATAAACTTTGTATTCTTTCTTTGTATTTCAGTAATGTATAACAATTACAGCTTTCAATAAAAAAAATGTTTAATATTATGGTAAGATTAAATAACAAACGCAAAAAGACCATTATTTTATTGTTTTTCAAGTCACACATGATCCGTCCAAACAATGTTGGGAGAAGAATTTTTTTAATTTGATAAATATTGCTGACGAATAATTTTCACAATAGAAAAAGTTTACTGATATAACAGCATGAAAAGACAATCAAATATCCGTATTAAAATGTTTCCCGCTTGATAGGTTCCATTTAACTTATTGACATTTACCTGAGCTTACCAATATAGCACTGATTCTTTACACATTATTATAACAATATTGTTCCATAAGATTTGCAATAATACTTAATACTGTGGCAATATTGTCACAAAGCAATTTTTACAGATTTCATTCCCGAGTAATCCGTGCAAACAGTGTTAATCTAATATTGTGGCCACAATTTTTTTTAATTTCGGCAAAATGTTGCTGTTCAATAATTTTATTTTATTTAAACAACCTCGTCTCAAGATTCTATAAGTAAGCAGCAGGTTGTAAGTGATTTTTTACAAATGTTCTCTATGTTAAATTATATATTAAAATTATTCACTTAAAAAATTTTAAAGGTTCAAATTTGTTTAAGTAAAGAAATTATTGTTCAAAATAAATTTAGTTACGTCACTTGAAATATTAAATGAAATGGAGCCATTTTGAGAAATTTTTGAATATCGTTTGTCAAGAGCTTGGAGAACATGCTGACAAGTATTGTGCGTGAATAACGATGCTACATAAAGAGATAATAGTTTGCAGTCAGGTGGAACTTTTATATCTTTAATTTTATTAATGAGTTGCGAGCTATAATACAGAATTGAGATTTGATAATATTAATTTGAGATCTTGGAACAGGAAAACTTTGTATAATAATATTATATAAAATTCTGAATAGAAAAATGGAATGGCAATTCTCAGTTGATATAATAGGACAAAGAGGATAATGATTCTTGTGTATTTTCGGAAGACCGCAAAGTTTTGCAAATGTAATATTTATTTGTGTAAGATCAATATTTTTGGAATGTTCTGTAGAATAAAGAATTTCCATTACGGTTTTTGCTTCCACAGAGAGTAAGCTGTGTATAAATGAAAAAAAAAAAATTCTAAAAATGCTTAAAATCATTTTTTAACATCATTGGAAAAAAATTGGCTAGGTTTAAAAAAAAATTGTTTTCGTGGCTGAGTGTGCGTGCGTGCATGCGCGCGCGTGCGTGTGTGGTCATGTAATATGTGTGTATCTCTGTATCTCTGTATCTCGTGAACCGACTTTCAAGTTTAAAAATTCATTGTATTCTTTTTGTTTGGTGGATTGATGACTAAAAATAATGTTTAAGATTAGTCGATTTTCTTTTGTTTTATTTAAAATAATGACTTTGATTTTTAACTTTTTAGTCTTTTTCAAATTGTAATAGCTTGGGTCGCTCTTTTTTTATTTTGAAAATGTCATTTTTTGAAACTTACGTTATAACTTTTAAAATCTTTATCAATCAGTATGAGAATTTATTAAATTATTAAGAATTTTATTAGCATGAATTTGTTAAATTTTCCAGTAGACTTTTTATTTTGAGCAAATATTACGAAAACAACCGATTTTCTATAACATTCGATAACAGGAGTAAAACTGCTCTAATCTTTTCAAAATTTTATATACAAATAGCATTCTTGTACCTGGAGAGCTGTATATTTTTTCGAAGCATTTGGTAAATAAGTTTTGAGAATATTTGAGTTTTTCTGACTTTTAATTAGTTTTTAAATATTTCTAATTAAAGGATGACTTAATGGATTTCGGTGTTTGATATCTCATTTTATTTGTATTTTCAAATACTTTCAAAATATAATTTTTTTAAATAATGATTCTTTAATATCTGATAAATTAATATTAATTTAAAAATTTTCGGTTATGTCAAAGATATTGATATTTTTTCATATATTTAACGAGATATTGTATTAAATACTTTAAATATAAAAGAATTATAAATATAAAATGATAAAAACATATCAGATTCTAAAAAAGTATTGAATAAAGCAAAACTTAGAAAGCATAATACATATAAATAATATTTGTATATTAATTACAAAAACTAAATTTTATTATTAGATTTGTATAAAGTAGATACTATTAAAAAAAAAGTCTCGAATCCATCGAGATGCGCGGCCAAAGCGGTGTCATTGGGCAAATGACGAATTCAGAATCTTTCAAATAAATGCATCAAAAAAATAAATTAATACATAAAAATATTTATTTTTAAACAATCAAACCAACAGACTGAAATGATATGCGGTTAAAAAATTACGATCATACAATTTTTGAAAATAAAAACTTATCGTTATATTTATCTTTTCTAATTTATTCACTATAACTTAGTTCTTTATTATTTTTTTATATTTTTATTACATATTTTTTTTATGTTGTAACGGGGTAGGATTTGGAATAGAAGAATAAAAATAACGCGGTGCTCGGGAATTGAACTCCCGACGCCGAGAGTTCGAGACGAGCGCCCTATAGCCACTGGGCCATTACCGCACTGGCCTCGACTCGGCTCCAGATCCTACCGACGACTTCGTGCTGGAATTACGGGAACCTACCTCCTTCTATTCTCCAAACTAGCTCTCGCAAATTCGCTGACCGTTATACCCCCCCCCCCCCC
>UELV01018899.1:3964-21993 GCA_900490015.1 Megastigmus stigmatizans | reverse complement strand
AACTCGCAAGTGTCAAAACGTGTGGTCGGTTAGTATATAAGAAAAATTTTGGTTCTTGATAACAGCGACACCAAACAATGTAATGCGTGCAGCGTTTCATGCGTAAAGCGATTAATCTAAGCGATTGAAAGCGATTGAATTTGTAGTTAATTTATAGGATAGGTTAGAGTAAATAAATTTGAACTCATATAAATTGTAAATAACAATGTAAGACTTTCGGTAAAACGTTCACACGGAGATTTCCAAGGATTAGAAAGTCACAGATATTCGAAACTTTTATTTAGAGGTTTCAAAGAAATATATTTTGTATATAAAAATAAAAAAAAATAAAAATTAATAACTTATTCCTTAAACAACAGTATAGGTTAAAGTAAAATTTCATATTTAAGTGTAAAAAAACGAATCTGACAGTAAGTATAAATTACTAAAAAAAGAAAGTAAAAAATTAAAAAGACCGACCGATAAAACGACCTGCAAAAATTACTTTTTTTAAAAGTAAATTTTATACAGTGAATAGTGTGTCCCAGCGCTACTATAAAAAAAAGTAAATTTTCATAATAAAAATCATAAAATTTGCTACTAAACTTTTCTCCGTGCACACAAGGCGGAGAAGCTTCAATATTTTGCGGGCAACAAAAAAATTGTCAGCGCAGTAAAAATACTTGTATATTACCGACTAAGCAGTGCGCTATACGACTGCCTTACATGTATATATATACATCGCCTATAAAAGCATACGATCTTCATAAGTGAAGAGAATCTAATTTGAAAACCGCCTTCCTGTCAACGACACGCACATATATTCCAACAATTTGTTCAAAGAAGAATTTCAGTAATTATATAATCAAAAGAGATGTAGCTAACACACACAAATTACAGGGACGCCCGCTCACATGTCCGTTTTACGCCTAGGTACGAATAATAATCTCCACTTTGAGCAGGTATTATATATATATATATACATCCATTGAGTTATACGATTATGCGGCTCTTTTATGTCGTCGCGCGTATGAATTTTTCAGCGGCGCATACGTAGAGAGGAGGACACGCGATCTCCATTAGAAAAAAAGCGCATCATCCGCGGTAGAAATGGAGAGCGGATAGAGAAGTGTTGCATACATCAGCGGCAGCGACCGAGTCAAAATCGACGTGTGTATATGCCACTTGCCAAGGCAAATTGATGACGCGCTCGACTCTCTCGTCTGTATAATATAATAACCATTTTCAATGCAGGCGTCTTTTTCACCTCTCGTCTTTATCTCGATATGTGTATCGAGTTATGCCGCTCGCTCCTGCGCCCGCAGAAGTGAAAGGAAGAAGGAGAAGGATGGAAGGGCATTCAATTATTTCGCGGCATCAGTCCGCTGTTTTCTTTCCCGGCATCCTCTGTAGGCCACTTCTGAACCAATCGTGCGCGCCTCTTTTATGCCTTCGTTAGCCATTGTTGTCCGATACACGGTACATACTTTGAGCTTAGTGTTCTTCAGAATTTGTTGCCGTTCGATTGTTTTCGCTCGACTGCTGTGTTATTCCCGCTGATATGACGGACGGATATGTTTTGTGCCGCGAACAAACGCTGCTTTACCGTAGCTTATATCCTAGCAACGAAAATTTGACGAACGAGCATCGCTTTAGAGCAGACGCGCGCGTGGTAAGGAAGAAGAAGAAGAAGAAAAAGAAAGAAACTTGTTCATCCTCGGCATGAGCGTTATACGTAACTTCGAGAGCTCGATTCTAATCGTAGTTTATATTCGTTGGGTTGAAGAGAGCGAGAGTCGCAAACTGGGCGCTATCGCGATCGTCATGCTCGACGTGCATCATCGCCTCCGTCCTCCTTTACATTTTTACTACGTGGCTGGGATATATTAATACGCGAGACGACGTTGACTTAGTGCCTCGACTAATATTCTCCTCTCCTGCTGCCGGATTAGAGAGGGAATATATCCATTGTATGGCTAGGCTCATAAATGAAAATGTTATCGTCTAGATGGCTACATGCCTCTTGGCTCGGGTATAAAACAAGCCGAATCAATCGATCAATCTTTACCTCCCCGTATTATTCCCCCGTCGATTTCGCTCCTTCCACGTAGAGACTCTGTCTGCATTTATACTCTTCATCCCCCCTTCTCTTGCTACTATACTTTCCTCCTAACTATATACACGGGGGATTTCTCATTCTCTCCAATTGCCAAGGCAGTTGTACTAAACGTATATATTTGTTAGCATTCTTTTATAACGAATTAGCGGAGATGATTTCTTATTTTTTTGAGTGTTAATATAAAGAATGCGCGTCAAACGGAATTAATCGCTGAACGATCTTCAACAAAAACCGACACTAAACGTTATGTAGGAGTTTATGAACGGTAAAAGCCGTTCTTTTGGATTCATTAAGCAACAAAATGTCTTTATGGAAAAGCTCAGCGTTATATTGCCGCCGCGCGCGATCACCTCAATCTTCTATACACATTCAAATTCGAATAGTCGAGCAATAAAGGTGCAAAGCTTATATCGTTGGCGCTCAGTGCACAAGAACAATGCGCGCAATCCGAAAGAGTATATGGTTATATACGGTTAAGTTCTCTAGCGAAATCGCCCGTATATCCGTCACCCACACACATGCACATACAGAGAGAGAGAGAGAGAGAGAGAGAGAGAGAGAGAGAGAGAGATAGACTTGGCACTCGAGGCAAAGTGATAGGGCGGAGAGAATGAGAAGCCCTCGAATCAGGCACGATTTGTGAGGGAGATTCCGAGAGCGTCGATCGCTTCCTTTTTCCCTCTCTCTCTCTCCCACATATACGCGCCAGTCGCGGCGACGTCTTCTTCTTTTCCTGCTGCCACCCACATTCCTAGACTCTCTCCCCTATTGTGATATACTCTCTGTTTTTCCTCTCGGGCGGGTGGATGATTTCACCCCTTTCACGCTACGCGATCCATCCGACGCGGCGTCGTCGTCGTCGTCGTCGTCGTCGTTCGTCGTCACGCTTTTCGGGAAAAATTTTATGCCCACGCGCGTCCGGATGTGAAGACGAGAATTCTGATTCATTCGGGAATCTCTCGATAACAAATGGACCTCCGACGTCACGTGCGTGTGTGTGTGTGTATGTTCGATCTCGCATGACGCGGTGGATTCGACGGATACTCGTAGCGAAAAGTTTTTATTGCAAGACTGTTGAGAATCTATTGGCAATTAGACTTTTATGGTTTAATTTTGGGAGAGAGACGCGAACCTCTGCCAGCTGTATCGTTTTCTCTGCGCGCCGTTGGATCAGGGGAATTTTTCGAACGCGAGTCGATCTATTATTGGCTTCGATCGGTCATCTGCATCGCGAAATATTGACAAAGGATTGCATAAATTAAATTTTTCATGCTTAAGGTTCGATTAGAGTTGCAGTGCTTCGGTGTATATGTGTACCCAAGGAATGGTCGAAATTGAAAAGTTCACTCGGAATTTGATGTCTTTATTTATAGGGCCGCATCAAAGTGGCATGAAAAAAAAGAAGAAATCCTTGTCTATAAAATTTCCCCAACTCTTTTTTTTTTATTTTACAGCTTTTCATGCACCCGTGACTAGTACTTAGCGTATTTCTAACCATTAAGTCCCTTATTCAACTTTATTTACAACCCCAAGCTAAACTTTATACTCTTTCCATAAAAGGAAATTGACTCCCCTTATATTGAATTCCATATTGCTTGTGGGACTCTGGTAGACTACACGCGTCAGCTACTGTAGAGCCAATCCGTCAAGTCGAATAAAATATTCATCGATGCCAATGTCCCCAATTGACACACATTTTTCGGGAATAAAAGAAAATTCAAAAAAAGGTATAAACACGAGACAAAATCCAACGATAATAAAATATTATTTAATAACCAAAATTTGCATCGATGAGAACGTGAAAAAATGGTAATTGAATTTGAAAATTTTTTAAAGTATAAATACATGCTGGGTGTCTCTATAAGACAACATCATCTTTGTTTGAACTTTAATTATCCATCTTTTCAACTTTTCCTTAATTAGGTGGATTTTAATTTTTTTTTTCTACCTCCGCTTCCCTCCGCCACCAAGCCAAATGTTTTTCTTGCACTCGGCCATAAAGTTTCGCTCCTCTTAGAAGCAATTATTCAAGTGAAAATTTTGAAGCAGAGTCCAGAGCCTCTTGCTATTCCAAGAACTTTATACACGGTATATAGAGTCCTTAGGGAGGTAAAGAAACGGCTGCAGAATCGCCTCGCTCGAACAAGCAGTCTCTCGGTTTATCGCGCACGCAGACAAAAACGGAGCAGAGGCGAGTACCGAGAGAGAAAGAGAGAGAGAGAGAGAGAGGAGAAGAAAGAATGAATGGCGCGTGCAGGAGAGGAGGCAATCGTCGAAGAATATAACGATTTTCTGTCCACGCGGCTACACAGTGCGAGTTGAATATATAAGCTGTGTGAGCTGTGTGAGCTGCGAGAGAGAGAGACAGAGACAGAGATGTGCGCGCATTCCAGCCTGCGGGATGAATAAATTTCGTAATGCCTCGGCGACGCGACGTAGATTCTGCTGATGCGTCAGGCTTCTGTGTTTTTCTCCTCGCCGATGTGATTGTGTGTGTGTGTGTACTCGCGTCAAACTCGTGTCTCTCTCGGCGGCGAATTATAAAGCCCTATAGGCCTTTAGCGATTTGTTTTGAATCGCGCGTTTATCGAGGATGTTTCAAGTGACATTTCAAACTCTCTGATTGGTGAAAGAAATAAACGTCGACGCTTTTAGGCGAAATTATTGCTTATTACAGGGGGAGCTTTTAGAAAAAATATTTTCCTGCCGTCGAGGAATAAGTATGAAAATTCGACTAATTTCATTCTCTCGAGAGGTTTGACGACAATTTTTGCGTAACAAATTGAGGAAATTATGTTACTTTTTTAATATCAGAATTTAAGAAGAATGGTACTATATTTACAAAGGGAGATTGAAAGCAATATTTACTTAATAATTCGCTCTTTTGAGTGCGATTCAACATTTTGTAGGAACCAAATTGCGTGGTCGTAACAAGTATTTTTACGCAAGTATACGGCAAGAAAATATTGCTCGCGAGATTGAGTTTTCGTTACGAATTCATACGTTTATCTGTATAATGTACGTCAATATGAATTTTTCAGTAGTCATACGAACGATTCGGCTAATTAAATTATCTCATCGCTAACATATGCATTCAACAATTAAAATATCGGAATTAACGTGTATAGCCTCTGCCGGTATGTGATATTATTTACTATTAAACTAAACTGATTGAATTTTGATTTAATAAAATTGTTACGTGTAATTAAAAGGAATACCAATAATTCATAAGATTCGAGAAAATGAATTAATAAAATATTTTCTGCACTTTAAACTGAAAAAGTATGGAAAATGAGAAATGAATGAAATATTTCATATTTTAATGCGCATTTCGTTCGGGCCTATTTATTTAATTATCGAGGATTAGATTATCAGTGTAGAAAGGTTTAATTAATCAAATTGCCACATATTCCAGCATGTAATCTATGACTTCCTCATTGCACATTGATTCTATAAATTATTGAAGCCTTCATCCTCCATATATCAGATTCTCACGCATTACATTCCCATAAAATGAATGATGCATTAATTGCATTAATGGCATTAAGAATTAACATTCATCGTTTATTTAACAATATTATGTGCCAATATTATACGATTTTAATCCAAGCACATTTTGGTATAAAATATATTTGCAATAAAACATCTATCAGATATTCATCGCCGAAGGTGAAAAAAAAGTTAAGATCCTAAAAATATACAGATAGAACACTTTATATTTTACATCCGATTTATCCTATAGGCATTGATAACTGTAGTGCCGAATGCCAGCATCTCGCGCACTTATCCTCTTGACGATCAACGATAAATCACGCGATATACCCCGCATTTTCACAAAGTCCTCTGCCTACGATAAATCCGCTGAAAGCGCATAATATAGCAGCAGCAGCAGCAGCAGCAGCAGCAGCAGCAGTAGCACCGGCAACAGTTGGCGCTCCACACGTGCCTGCATCGAAGCACACCATCACAATGCTCGACTTCTACCTCTCTGTGTACGTATATCCACTAACCGAGTCTGAATCGTTCGTTTCTCTGCCTATCCCGCAGGATGCAGTTGAGCGTAGGTGTGGCGCTGCTCGGTCTGATCGGCCTGGGACTCGGCGAGCACTCGAGCAGCGTAGCCGCAGTCGCCCAGAAGGACGATGCCGAGGGCAAGAAACGAGAAGCCCAGCCCGAGTACACGCACGACAGGGACGAGCTTGACAAGTTCCAGGTAATCGACCCGTCTACATTACGCACTCCAGTCCTACGCCGCGATACTCGTTTGAGACTTATAGTAGCGCGGGATTTGCTTTGTAGTAGTTTTGCAATTGGTCGGCTCGCTGTGGAATTCAGAGAGAAAGAGCGATGTCAAAGCGAACGGGATTTCAATTAAAATAATGCGCGAACATGCGGTCCCTTTCGGAGGCCATTCGCGCTAAGCGGAAAGAAACGTCGAGTGCATTATAATTAAATTTTATTCTCATTCGGTTGGTGAAAAGCCGCGGATTTTACTATGGCTTTTAAAGGGAAATCGATAACAATTTCCGGAAGGGTGTTTGGATGGCTGCAGTTTGATCGAGCCATTCCGGGGGGGAAAATCTTAACAAAGATCGTAAAGATGATCTCTCTCGTAAACTTCCGAAAAACTCACTCGTAAAAAGTCACGAATATATGTATCCACTAGCCTCAGAAGGGAAAATATATATATTATTTTTTTCATCACCTCTAATCCAAGCCTCTCGCCAACTGGATGCTCTTACTCTCTGAATTCTAAAATATTGCCGTAAAAATAGAAAAGGGATTTTGCCATCCTTCATAGATAAAGCTTACGTTACGTGTCGTGTGGCGGGAACTCCTTTGGTTCAGCATTACGCGATTCGACGATAAATTTATTTGTCAAAACATTCATTCGTTCGGTTGTTTTGACATGCGATTTTTTTTTTTTTTTTTTTTTTTGAAGATTATGAAGCTCCGGGATAGATGTGAATGAAAATTTAATATAATTTTATTCGGTGATGCGATTTGAGCACGTCACCTTTAGAATGATATTTGAAAAATGAAGGAAAGATTTTTATATTAATACGATAATACCCAATATCGGAGAATTAATTAAATTCTATCGAGAATTCATTGTAATTTTAAAGTCTCCATTTTTAAAGAATTATAACGAACGAATTTCTTTAAGAATTAGGGCCAAGTTTTAATATTGCATTATAGTGAAGTTTTATATAGCTTAAATTTAAGTTTGTAGTTCCAACTTTATGACCATATACAACAAGATCATGATATATATAAACACAATTTGATTGTGACGCACTTGATAATTTACCTTATCCGATGAATAAAATTTCAAATTTTTAATTATTTGAAAAATTTAGAATACACTCGGTTTTAATATCTAATGCGCTAGCAGCAATTCGAGTGTAACATAACTCTTAAAGAAGGTGTATATTTTTTTACACCTTACGTTGTAAACGACACTGAAACGTTGATAAATTTTTTAGAAAAGCTTGCGTCGCGCATTTCAGATAAAAAGCATGACTAAAAATTTCAGAATTTTACATACGTTATCTGAACAAAGACATCTATTATTTTTACAGCCCAACAAATAAAATGTGAAAATATTTATGCATCAACATTGAGTCAAATATTAAATACAATTACATCATCAAATTAAATTAAATTTGTAAAAGTGTTAAAACGCGATTTCTTTTACTAGAGATCTTATGTTTATTATCGGAATATTGAAAAGAAAATTTATGGAAACTGGATTTTGTAGAAAGTATGCTGATAAAATAAATTATTTTTGAAAACATTTTTAATATAAGTCATCTTGCAAATAGTAAACTTTAACCGAGTTTTTCTCGAGATTAAATTTCTTTTCTATAAAAAAATTTTTCACAATTTAATTTTGAATCTTACACATTCAAATGTTATATATGCATATATTGACAAAACTGTGATTCGGAAGCAAGTGGAATTTATGTGAACCTATAGTAGCAAATAATCTTGTTTTACGACATAGTACAATATTGCTTGCATCAAGTATTCTTTTGAATAATTCTAGTAGTCTTATGTTTTTCAATATGTTACGAATGGAAGGAAAAGTATTCATATCAAAACCAATTCTTTTTAACAATATGAAATATTTGATTTCAAAACAGATTCTAACGACGATGATGACATAGTTTTTACGTTATACGATCCCCTATTCTTACGGTAATTCAATTTTTCCTTTGAGAATTTATAAAGTGAAATTTGTCATTTTTTTATAATAGCCTAATATTCTTTCTTCTTTCATTTTTGTCGTGATAAAAATCAATAGTTAAAAATGTATGTATACAGGGTAGTCTAAATATATATAATACTATTAAAATAAAACTTCTATTCGAGTTTAGTGTAACATTCTGAAAATATATTTAAATACATGTAGAGAATGATATCTTTATTAAAGTTGATATAGTCTTAGTTGTCCTACGTCACTTCGATAAAGTTTAGTTTTTATTAGCCTTTTATTAAAATGAATTAGCATAATTTTTAATATTCTCCGCATAAGTTCCGTTAGTTTCAAGAAAAAACTTTTATATAATATTTCAGATTACCCATAACATATTCGCAGTGAATTAAATTACAACACTGTATTACTACGAGAAATATATTTAAACTTTTAATTTTTTTTATTAAATTTTTTTTTAATACTCCGTCGCCTGCCAACCTTTTTCACTAGTAAAGAGCACATAGCTTTATAAACCTAAAGAGAACTACTATAATGTTAAGTATAATAGAAAAAAAGAATATTGTAACTACTCCAAGTACTACAAGTGCTTGTATAAAAAATGTCTTCCCCAGTACATTTAATCTTTATCGTTAAGACATTCCCGCAGCATCGAACCCCAAATCGTAACATATCTGCTCCTCCTTTAGGAACTACACGAATCGAGTAAGCACCTGAGGGATCCGGACTCCTTCCTGGATCGCCTGATGCCTTCGGATCTCGAGAAGCGAGCGTCGATGCGCGGCTTCCAGGGCATGCGTGGCAAAAAGAGCGAACTGCAGCAGCAGCAGCAGCAGCAGCAGCTCCAGCTACCCCAGCAGGCCGCGATGCTCTACGAGCCGTCGCGCTTCTACAATATCGCGCCCGCGTCCGCCTACGACTACGACTACTACTACAACAAGCGCGCGCCCATGGGCTTCCAAGGCGTAAGGGGCAAGAAGTCCTACTACGACGACGAGTACGAGAAACGCGCGCCTATGGGATTCCAGGGAGTCAGGGGCAAGAAGAATATGGAGGAGGTGCGTCGTGGCAGGTTGCTTAAGGTGGTCTCACAAACTCCTATTCATTATTCACTAGAGTACTTTACCGACTGGATCATATCCTCGACGATTAGTTATGAACTAAATGAATACTTGAAAATACGGGAATCCCGAATACAGATGCATTACGTGGATGAATTTTTCTACTATCTGGGAATAAGTTTCACTTAATTTGAAACGGACATTTTTTTATGGTGTCATTGATATATTAATACAGAAAACGATTCATATCTGTATTATATCGCATTGAAAATCGTATAATTCAAAGTAATTTTTTTTATCAATACGAATTATTTTACTTTTTTATCGGTACACGGCTAATCCAAGCGTATTAAAATAACATGTTTGCGTCACAGATTTTACTATTGCAATAAGACGTGTGTTATTCGTATTAAGCATAAGCATTACACCTTCAGATTTATAAGATTTGTGACACAAACGGGTTATTTTACAGACTTGGATTTGCAATGGCAGTTGTTATCACTGTTATCGCCTTGCACGCAAAATTTTGTAACGGCAGGTATTCGAATTTTTATTTTATTTGCTTAAAATCACATCAGTTTTCGAAAAATGTTTTCGGGGAAACTTTTAACTGAGCATGAATCAAGTTCTTGAGATATTGCCCTGTGAAATCTGGTAAATTATAATATTGGATTACATTGGAAATTCGCGGGGAAAAAAATAATGTAATATGATATGATAATAAATTGATTCTCCGGGGTTCATGGGAAAGTCGTATAAAAGCGCGACTAACAATCAAATAATAATTGGTCATTAAGTTTTTATGCACCTATGAATACATTGCTTACTTACACGTATATAGCATCCGACTGCGCGTACACCTGCCGTTCTACTTACAAGTTTTTTATCGGAAAATTTTGAATATCTCCTGTAGCTGTTCGAATATTCCATTGATTTCTATACTTTTTTGTTCAACTTTTAATAGTTTTTTTACATTTTACTCTGCACATAATATATTTGTAAGATTGTATTCATCCAATTATGTACACAAGATTTAATATTTTCTAATTATAATCACAGAAATCGTATATTTTATCCTAAAAAAAAACGCAAATGGGAATTGTTACACGCTTTAAAGACACATAAAATTCAAGAGATGGTCCAGATAAAGGTAGCATTTTTCTAACTGACCCCATTTTCCAAGTAGTCTTAGGGCATAAATAACTCATATCCCATGAAAAATGATTTAACCGCGCGAGCTCTGGACACGTTATCATTTACTTCTAGCATAGCCTCGCGTTATCTACCAAAATGACTGTTATACGCAACGCGAGATACATTCCCTTATCGGTAATATCATTTTTCCGTTTCTGTTTTTAAGTTTTACGCGAGTTTATATAACTTATCTGGATGTAGCCATTGGCGAAGATTACTTTGCTATCAATTCCTCAATTTGAAAATCATGATTCGTTCGATACAAACAATATATGACGCGCTTTTCTACGCTTTTACAATGGCTTAAAAATAATATATTGAAAAGTTCAGGGTTAAGAAGCCAACGGACCAATTACCAAAATTAGGTATAATTAATTAATGAATCCGAAATTGCTATCTATTCGCATAATTAAGCTTGATTAATCGCACGGTTAATTTAAGTAAAGCCTCTGTAGGCGCAATAACAAGATCCCTTCATTAAAGAAATAAAGCTCGCGGGCCTACAAAATAAGTAAACAAGAGCGTGCGTATAGCAGCGGATTAAAAAAAAAAAGATACAATATATACAATACACTAAGTAGAGGCGTATAAGAAGTAAGCCGCGTTCGTTAAGAATTCCCTAGATATGCGTAAATTTGCGAAATCGTCAAAATCCGACGAACGATATAAATCTCCCGCATCGTGACGGCGAAAAAAAGAACGGGAACACAAAGGGAACGAGAGAGAGAGAAAGAATTCATCAGGCTCTCCAGTGGTTGTAACCAACGTGTCGTAAAGCAGCGCCGCGTAAAAATTCACATCCATTCTCGCTCTGACGGACGCTGCGAAATGCTGCGCGCGCGTAAACAACCGCGGAGCTCTCTATATCTCTGGGAGCAGAAGAGTTTAACCCGGTCGCGAGTAGACAATGAAAATTTCAGAAACTTATATTCGCGGTAAATTTGAGTTTTTTTTTTGGGGATCCGAATATCGATAAATCGAGTAAGATAATTGGCGCTATTATTAATTCAGTGGCTATGGCTTTTTTGGGATGATAAGCGCAGATAGTAAATGCACTGGCAGTTATTCTTCTGGTGCACGAATTTTTTTTTGAAACTTGATCGATTGTCGAGATATCGCACTGTACAGTAAAAAGATGAGTTATTGCGCGAATCAATGCGTAATAGTTCCTACAACTTTTGCAAGAACGTATAATAATATTTATTTGTCGTAATGTTCATCGATCAGAGGTCGAATCTTTTGCCGAATCGAAGTTGAAAAACTTTCATTTGCGCGTTGTACATTTTTTTTGAGTCTTTTACTCTTTCATGAGTTTTATAAAGATTGCAGATAAAAAGTACGATCAAACGATATGGGTAGCTAAGTGCAATAAAATGAACTGTGAAAACAACATCGTAAGTCGCATACCATGATCGTAAAGGGGTTCAAACTCGAATCGTAAAAGTTCACGCGAGCTTTGGACATTTGGAAGCGAACAAAAAAAAAAGAATCGACGACCAAAGTTGGGCCTTTATACTTTTAATATTTTTAACTTTTAAAAAACTATATTTTTTGCACTCGATAATAAGAAAAAATAGAAAAATTAAATAAGTCCAATATAATTACGAATACAAAGCAATATAATTGAATTTAAAAGCAATGTTAGTATTCGGTATCGTTCATCTATAAATTTGATATTCGTTTAGCGTAATGAAAAATGCAATTTACAATCCAACAACTAAAAGTTACTCTTTGCAATGCCAACAACAAATAATCATGCAGAAGAGCACATCCTCGAGCCGTACACATATAATAAAGAAAGAACACGCGACGACGCGCTGTTGCAGGTGCTAGAGGATCTGGATAAGCGATCGATGATGGGCTTCCAGGGCATGCGAGGCAAAAAGGCCGATGAGTACGAGGAGCAGCAGCAGCAAGATCAACAGCAGGAGCAGCAGCAGCAGCAGCAGCAAGAGCGAGAACAGCAGATTCCCAACGCGTGGCAGAAGCGCATGTCAATGGGTTTCCAGGGCGTCAGGGGCAGGAAGAGCAGCTTCCTCGATGAGCTCGACGAGCTCGAAAAACGGGCGCTCCTCGGCTTCCACGTAAGTATTACGCTGTGTATATATATGTACGCGCCACCTCCCAATTATGGCCTCAGACGAGATAATTGGATTAGCCAAGATATTTTCTTCTTCTTCTTATACTTTTCGGGACCCTCGGCTCTGTTTGCCAAAGTGACGAGGGTTTTTCCTTTTTCCTTGGACAGCTACAACACATAGTTTTGGCAAAATTGTCGGCTTTTAATCATCGGAATTTGCGAGCGCGGAGGATTATACGCGCGAGACTAATCGCTGAATACGACGATTCGTTAAATTCTTCTTTTTCTTTTTCAGAGTCGAGAAGAATCGAATGGAATAAGGTCGTTTCGTTATTATTTTCCACAAATCCAGTATACATTGTCGCGAGAAACAGGCGCAAGTGCTACTTTTGCAAATAATTCTTATGAAACACAAACATATATATCTTAGCTCTGGGTGAAAAAGCACACCTCGCATATACCCAATGCTGCACTATACGCATTTCCTTAGCGGAGGCAGAATTGTACACACACACCCACATACACACAGCCCCAGGAATCCTTATATATCTATATATATACTGCAGAGAGATAAAGAGTCCCGCAGTCTCTTTTATGCGCATAATTTCCATTCTTTTCTCAGGCATTTCTTTTCTTAGCCCCTGATTTGTCGTTACGATTATTATACCACGGGGCGAGGACATACACGTGCAAGACGCCCATCCTCCCGGTACTAATGCAGTTCGGGAATTCCAACGCTGCCTTCGAGGATTCCATCACTTTTCCCGCTCGTGGAACGCCGCCACTAGAATTCGTCTATACACAGTTACATTGCGCGAATCGATTGGATTATCCGCTCTTTGCATTCTATAATTCGATCGGAACGATTTTCATATAAGAATTCACTGGAATATTTTACGTCAGCGCCCACGACAAAGCTTTACGATGTTAAATAAGACGCGAGTCACTTTGCGGCTGGTATTCAAACCCTTCTGCGAAATAAATCTTCCGCGGCGAGAGGAGGAGAAAGTGGTAGACTTTTTTATACGGAGATGTCCACTCGACGAGTAAGTGCAGCGCGCGGCCCACCGCGACTATACGTATACCTACACATCCGCGCTTTTTCACATCTCGCACCGTCCTCTATATTCTTCTTTATCGCGAATCTTTTTCCACCCACCCGTCCGCACCGAGATCCGAGATCTTTACGCCATTCTCCCCTTTTCTCGGTTATACACCTTTTGTTTGACCTTTTTTTTTTGTTATATCGTTCTCATTATTCTCGAGATTTAATCGTTCGCTCGCGGAAATGTATAGTATAAGCGTGGACGAACCGAATATATATATATATATATATACTTTATTCCATTTGTTTCGCTCCGGGTGTAAATAGATACTTGTACTTGCAGATAAGCTACGCGCGTTCCGTATTAATTGAGCGCAGCAGCTGCTACTGCTGTTGCATTATTAAGCCGAAAAAAAAAATCTTTACTGCCTGTAATAAACATTTGGGTATTGCAGTTTCTCGTAAAGATAAGAGAGGAGAGCTTGTCGCTCGCTTGGTACGCCTTCGCTCGCCATTCGCTTTTTCTCATCCCTCGCCCCCGACTCGCCTCTATCTTCCCGCGGCCTTTTTTCTACCGTCGTCATTAAAGCCCACAGTTGTCGCAGAGATGTTGTATGGCTATAATGGGATGGAGCAACAGCAGCAGCAGCTTTGGGCGAGCTTCCTCTCTCTTCTCTTGTTTTCACTACATAGCGCGCTCGCTCCTCCTTTATTTGCTCAATTTTTACTTGGGCATACACCATTATCGTCGTGTCGTCACAGTTTTTACGTCTCAATTCGCTCGTTCGTATCCAACAGCTTCTCTCTTTTTCGCGCGTTCAATCCTATAAACAACGTTTCTTACTATCTTGCATATTATATTTGGAAATTTTATCGAAATTCATTATTGTACCATAATATTTGAATTATTATAATTAGAGCTGTACATGTACGGATTGATGTAATATGCCCTTATTTTCGCATATTAAAATTATGCCTCGGCCAATTTGAAACGATAAACGCCGAGGCAATTGGATTAAATGTAACGATATACGCTGAACGAACAATTAAATTTACCGAGCTTATATATATATACATTCCATCTCGCATATCGTATAATTTGTTTATTCAGCATATTTTACTGATATTATCCAAACATCCGCTAATTGATACAAATTTACAAATGTGCAAATTACACCCGCAAACGACATTATTGTTGACACGTATATCCCACACCACACATTTTACGATCGCCCCTACCAAAGAGGCCTTTATGTACGTCTTAATTACAGACGTCGGACTGCCCAGGTCTACATAATTACCGAGTATAATTGATAAGTGTGTCTGTGCTATTTTGTGTCGGCAGGGAATGAGAGGGAAGAAGGACACGCCGTACGAGCGCGAGGAGATGGACATGCAGGACGGCTACAAGCAGGAGAAGCGCCCTATGATGATGGGGTTCCAGGGTATGCGCGGCAAACGAAGTACGAATTACTACGGTAAGCATAATTTGTGCATCTGTGTATGTAAACATCATGTGCTCATATAGCTATATGCCACGCTGATACTATTCGAGAATCCGAGAGAGAGCCCAGCTGCTGCTGCTGCTGCTGCTGCTGTTATAAGTTCAATGCGGCTTGATCAATGAATAACGCTTTCTTTGCTATATATATATATATATATGTATATATATAACGCAAAAAGTGCGCATTCGATGGCAAGGATATATATGCATTCGCCTCGGCTATAAATGTATATTATTGAACATATACCCGCGGCACATTTATAAATATATATATATTTCTTTGCAACATATGAAATTCAGCTGCGTATAATTGTCTTCCATTCAAGTTTTATATACATTCTCGCTTGAAATGATACGTGCACACGCTTTGATATACATGACGACTGAACATATATAATACATTCGCAAAGATATGTATAGAAGCTTGTAGCACGCGCAAGTAGTCATAGTCACGGCATGGTCAGACTTAGGCTAATTCTCCATCCACCGACCCGAGTAGCACTTTTTACTCCCTTGTACATATATATATATATATGAACAACTCACCGAAAGCACGAAAAAAAGAAAAAAAAAACGAAAAAAAGAAATGGTTGAGAGCAGGGAGCCTAGAGAGTGCAGACAGATACGTGAAGCGTTCGCCATACCGGTTGTTCGGCACGCGCGGCAAGAAAAATCCACGCTGGGAGATGCGCGGCAAATTCGTGGGCGTACGAGGGAAGAAGTGGACTATGACGCCTAGCGAGAGCTTGATGGCGAGGATCATTGAGGGCCTAGCGTACGATGACGATGATAGGGAAAGGATGGCGGTGGAATCGGAGCGGCATTAGGTAAACGACACTATCCATAAAACTAATTTGCCTCATCCATTTCTTATACATATTAGGCTGCCATTGGAAACTGCGCGCTGTGTCTCTCCTATTATCGTCTTATTGCTCGAATCCACGCGCTTACCAGTTATACAGCTTCCTCCTTTCATGCTTCTGGTCTATACGTGCCTTCTATACAATATTATTTCTCTGTTACAACTGCTGGTAATCAGTTCTCTGTTGCAACTGCTTTTTTTTTTGTCGTTGTTTTGTTAATTGTTGCGGGTTTTGTGTGCTTGGGGAAAAAATTTCCAGCGAGTGAATTTCAAAGCGCTTATAAGAATTTCGACGGCTTTTCGTAATACTTTCTGTTATATTACATAAATTCGAAATGTGGATTTTCTGGAGAAAAAAAATCGTATTATAGCGTATATACATATGTTCGTGCATAATCTGTATGCGGCGCAAAGGCCGAGAGATTTAATTAGATTTTGCATTACACAGCACTCGGCTGCGGTTCTGCACTCTGTCAGTTAATTGGCAAATGTAGAGAATAAGCCCTACACAGAGGAAGTTAGTCGACTCGCTTGGATCTCTGTCAATTGCAACCTCATGCCTATCTCTCAAATATTCTCTTACACTTCCACTTGTCTACATCTTTCTCGCCAGCCAAAACTCTATAATATACCGACACCCCACATGAAGCATCGAAATCTTCTCCTGGGCGAAATCTCTGAAAACTCGAGACTGAAAAAAAAGAGCGGAAAAATTTAAATGATCGCGAGGCATTTGCGTCTCTCTCTCTCTCTTAAGCAAAGCACTTCCCTTTGTGCGCGCATACCAACAAATCCAACTCCCCGGAGACATACGACGAGCAAACTCCCAGGCTCTTCCTCAACTCGGAGATTTAGCGGCCAACGCGCCATTTGCAAAAGTTCCGCTCTACTAGAAGCTTGGCCTAAAGTCGAGTCCATTCGATCTCCTACATATATGTGCTTATATGCCGCGAGTATTTCGCTTTATTGTGCGCCCCCCCCCCTCCCCACGATTTTCTATACGAGTTATCGGAAAAATAGTCGCGACTTTGCCGTGTGTGCGTGCACGACAAACTCGCTTAGCTTTGAGGTCCGCGGCTTATTTCTTTACCATCGTCTCATTGTACCGTTCGTATCGCACGGGACAATCGGCGAACGCTTATTTCGGTTGGTAACTCTTCTACCCGGATTTGATTAAAAAAAAGGCGCGTGGGGGGCACGATCGATGCTGTATAAAGAGAGAGAGAGAGAGAGAGAGAGAGAGAGAGAGAGAGACTCGTCAAAGCTCGGGAATACGAGTAGTGCGCCGTGGAGAGTTTGCGTCAGCTGTGGGCGCCGCTGCGTCGGCCAAGTTTGCGCTAAAAACTCGATGCCATTGTGCCGCGACCTTCTCTTGTATATCTTTCTTTCTTCTCTCCCTATCTCTCTCTCTCTCTCTCTCTCTCTCTCTCTTTCTGTCTCTCTCGCTCACTCACTACCAGGCTTTTCCACTCTTGGTGTAGCTAATTTACGCGTCCCTATTATACGACTATCTCCATGCTCGTCCCGCTCAAAACGCATGCAGCTTGCGCCTATTACACCGCAGCTTCGATTGATTGCTATATCATAGTTATATATAATTAGATCGTTATAAGACGTTGCATGACTGTACCGCCGGGGCTGAGTATAACGAAGAACTTAATTATAACTTTTGCCCCCGAGGCGGGAAGAATGGCTCGTGCGATATTTGCTCTCGCGTGTGTTTAAACGCTCCAACGGCGCGTCGACGGCTTTATATTCCCGCGTCTCGGCGGCTGCGGCGGTTTATAACAATGCGTGGTATGCGCCAGCAGCTCGTAAATGTATCTTCGGACCATTGTTGTATGCAACGGCTGCGGGAAGCGAACTTGCCTGAGAGAACAAATATCGTGTATATATATATACACGCGTGTTATTAAATTTATCAAGAGAATGGCAATTGTTGCGGCTCTTATTGTGCCATGGGGGGGG
>UELV01018886.1:3667-30261 GCA_900490015.1 Megastigmus stigmatizans | reverse complement strand
GTCTTACCCCACCCGCCGTACTCTCCAGACATTGCTCCTTCCGACTACCATTTGTTCCGATCGATGGTACATGGCCTAGCTGAGCAGCATTTCCATTCTTATGAAGAAGTCAAAGAATGGATCGATTTGTGGATCGCCTCAAAAGACGCATCGTTTTTTCGAGATGGTATCCGACAATTGCCCGAAAGATGGCAAAAAGTAGTGGCTAGTGATGGACAGTACTTTGAATCATAAACAGCTAATCACTTTTTCAGAATAAAGCCTCAAATTTTCGAAAAAATCGGCGGAAGCAAAGTTGTGCACCTAATAGTTGAATATACAATAAGAATATGAAAATGAATGATATAATTTCTAATCTCAGATATTCTGTACAATATACACTGATCAAGATGCAAATAGTCAATTAACATCCTTACCATCCTAAGTGACATTTATAATATATAGTACATTTGTTTCTATTACAAAAATATAATAGATTGAGTTTGAATAATCAATAAGTTAATTTCAAATATATGTTAAAACCTATTTAATCACAAATAATCAAAAGAGAGAATGATGAATATAAATTAAAGAGATCAAATTTTAATTTAAAATTACCTATAGTTATTAAAATATATCCTTCAATACGAACAGAATTGAAAACTTCTTAATTACGATTGACTATGATTCGTTTTTTGTATTCTATTGTATTCTCAGTCAATTGTAAAGTAATTTATAAAAAATTTCTAATTACAAACAGCTATTCGAGAAATAATAATTGTACAAGAAAAATGAAATAAGTATATTGTAAGCTGCAGCCTAAACAAAATGATGTCAGGAATTTAAATCAAACGTCAAACATGCAGAGCAAGCAATGAAATATCAAATAAAAACGGGGGAGTTAAGGACACATACGCGCAAACAAGCTGAAATAGCGTTACTCACATGTGGGGAAGTCTTTTATAGGAGCTTATAGATTCCGATTATGGGGGTTATTTATGCCCGGAACACACTCGAGAGGAAAATGGCATGTGATAAATCTGGGCGCGTTCGGGGTCGACTGAACCGAGTCTCCAACACCGTGTATATATCTCGTGTAGTGCTATATAACCACTAGAGCAGTAGCAGCACCGGCATCCCCGACTCTTCGCTCACCGAAGAATGGAGTTTCCCGCGACAAGCGTCGATTTGTCAAGAAGGGCTTCACGAAAAATGTCGTCTCGCTCTCTTTCTCAATGGCAACAGGCGGAAAGCTCTCACCCTCCCTTAAGAGCTCGAGAAAGGAGTCGCGCGCGCGCGCCACAATGCGGCCCTCAATGCCCCTCTTATGTGGAGCCGACAAGAAAAGAGAGAGCAAGAGCTCGTTCTTTCTTGCTGCTGCTGCTTCTTCTCTCTCTCGCTCTCTTTTCTATTGAGCGGAGAAACCTGCAAAATTTACTTAACCTCCCTTGAAGCGACGCTTTACACAAAAGTCCCGTGGACGCGAGGCGAGCCTTTCTAAGGTGTCCGGATAACTGCATTACGCTTCGTCGCGCGATTCCACCCCGATTTCGCCTCTGGGCCTTCGATAGTCGATCATTTTCCTCTGTGTATTGCTTACTTATGCCCTGCTCTTTTGTGTTTGCATTCCCTAGCTTTCTGCGTAATAAAATGATCTCTTGAGTACTGCGTTATATAACCTTGGTTTACATGATGCCATAAGCAATAAAAGATTTTAATTATTATAAATTCATAATATCACATCAAAATAAGTGAATTCATTAATTTGTTAAGCTCTCTTTAAAATACTGATATATATATATATATATCAGTATTTTTTATATATATACCGATATATAGAATAGTCTCTTTGTTTTTTTCTCGATCAATGAAGAACTTACTTTCTAAAGTAGACATTTAAAATGTCTGCAGTCATTTACATTGAAGAAACCGCTGCCAATTCATTGACACATAACTTCCTCCACATTACATTATTCCAATGCATAAGTAATATAGATATATACATATATAAATTGTTTTAAATAATGACAATTAAAAGTTTAAAATGGATGAACCAATAATAACCTAACGTATCAAAATTACACTTTTAAAAGTAACACGTGAACTAATAAAGTCATTTTAATGATTACGACATTGAAAAATAGATGATTAAAAACGTATACGCATGTGAAAAAAGAAATCTCTTATTTCGTCTATATTTTCACCATTAGAAGGCTCCCCTATGAGGCATCAAAAACATTCATTTTAACAAAATATAAAACACCGTGTAAATTATAAGAGGCAAGTAAGATTCATAATGACGAGTATTGTATAAGACATCGATTCTAATTGAATTTTCATTAAATTTATTTATATACAGGTCCCGCGTCATGTAAAAGGTCGAAAATTTTCTCAAATCAAATACTTTTTGCACTTTGATGAGGCCGCAATGAGGCACACATGTTTCTACATACAACATTCTATTTTCATATACACACGAAAGTAGCATCGCGTTACACGCGCACAAGGAAGCGTCGATCCTTCCGCAACATTATCATCGAAAATAAAAAGGATTTCGGTTACACTCCAGACAACCCCTCAATCGGCGAGATACACGCGTCTAACAACACATCCGGAAATCAACGTGTGTTTGGCAATGCATCGCGAGCTCCAAAAACTTTCAGACACACTCGTAAGCCCCACTCACACACACACTATACTCGTTACACACTCTGCATTAACTTCTCTATCTTAGGCGCCAGATGCTAATCTCTCTGTTTCTCTTCGCGGCGGTGTACAACACTTTTCTCGCGGTGCTATGCACGCGCGAGCGCGAGCGCGATCTCCTAGCGATTTGCCTGCGATAAGGTCAACCTCTCCTCCCCCTCCTGCCTCCTCTCTCTCTCTCTTTCTCTTTACTCTCAACGATCGACACGGTACCCGCGCGCGATTGACGTCTCAATAAATACAAGCTCACGCTTGTGCAGCAGTCCCGGTGCCGTCGCGCTGCACGTACCTAAATGTATACATACACACATACACACACATATATATATATAAACACGTAAAGACAGAGGTATACGGGATGTCGCGTATAGTTCGCTCGCGTGCAGCAGCGGAGAAAGTACCGCTAACGACTTTCGCGCACAGGGAACAATGCCACCTAATGACTCTCTTTCTCTCTCTCTCTCTCTCTCTCTCTCTCTTCCTTTTTACCTTGGCGGTGTCAACGTTTTTCTCTCCTTTTTTTTCGTTTCTGCGCGCACCGATTGCCCATAGGAGAGACGTGTAGCGCGCGTGCACACAGAGAAGAAGAGAGCCAGTATATACAGATCCACTGTATAGCCTCTAGCGGCGGCGCGCGATTCCCCGTCTACGATAGCAGCGCGATAATTTGACGTGCAATTAATACTTGGTAAATGCCGATGCGCTATCTCGCGCCTTATTGCACCTTGCGCGCACCGCCGCTGCACCGGACCGATTGACAAATGCGCGGCTCCTTTCTGTACAGGCTGCAGGAGAATATATATATGTATATAAATAGAGAAGGAGACAGAGAGCAGCGGGACAGAACCGCGCGACATCACGGCAAAAATAAGCATCGACGGCTAATAAGGAGATATTGATTTATGGTCGCGCAGTCGCGTGCGCTGCACGGGAGAGTAAAGGACGGAGCTGTATATATATACACACACAGTGAGATGCGGCTTGAAAAGGACTTTGTTGTTGAGCGGGCAGCTCGCGCATTTTTCACGACCTACAATATAAGTATAGGAGCGGAGAGGCTATGATGGAAAGAAGGACGAGGGGGAAAATACCAAGTTCCTGACTGTGTGTGTGTATGTGCACGCTGAGAAATGCGATTGTGAGAGTCTTTCGATTTGTGTTTTGTATAATGAATCGATCTAATGGAAAGCTGATGCGACGGGCATTGTGAGGAACGAAAATGATCGAGATGGGGAGGGGCAGCGTGAAAGTTAACGCACTGTCGATTAGTCTTGACGCGGGGAAATATTGTTTTTGTTCCATGTTGTATACGTGTTTTTCTTTTTTTGATACGTCATTTTTAGTGCTTGAAAATTGTGCTGAGATTTATCATTCGTACGTTCGTACAAAAACTTACTATTAGTAATCTGATTGAGTTACGATCAAAGTTATAGTGTGTCTTTAGTAACGAGTATCCTATACATTTAATTATTTATAAAGTTCCTTAATTAATAGTCATATTGCTTATTACAATAAACTAATAATCGTCTCGTAATAACAACAACTCGACGTCCATTGCTTTTACTAATAACTGTTTTTCCAACTAAACTATTTCTTTTCGGTACAGTCACACTGTTGAAGTTCAGTATAATAATTAATTATATAATATCATTTATCAAGTGAGCACATCTACTTTTTACTCTAGATGGACGCTGAAAAAGTAAAAAGAAAAACAAAAACGATATCCGATAACACATAGCGGGAATGGAAAGTTCAAAAACAAGGGAGAGCCGCGCGTGGCGAATACGTCCTCTGGATCCTAATGAAAGACGACAAGTTAATGGCATAACGTCATTGCGCGTCGAACACAGCGAGGGGTGCGCGATAGAGCCATAATGGACCTGGCGCTAATTAATAATTAATAACCCGGATCGGAATTAAATGGCACTAAGGGGTCGGGCCGAGGTACGTCGCGTCGTATGCGACCGATACGGGCGGTGCACTTGGGCCAACGGTGCTGAGAGCTCAACACCACCACTATACCACCACCATCCTCGAGAGGCGCACGAGCTGTTTCCTTGATGTACCATGCCAAGTGCACGGAAATCACGGCAAGTCAATGGGAAATTGGTCGAGAGATTTTCTAAATCTCATGTTCGAGTTGAAATATTCTTTCGACTATTGCGTGCTAATTTTTATGTATTAAAGCATCGTAAAATATTTAATATTTCTAAATAGAATAAACGAAGCTAAAGTATGACAATTTTAAAATAAAATATCGCACTTAAAGACACGATTTTATTGGTTACTGGAGGATATCAGTTTTGAACGGCGCCAAGGTTTACAATATTTTTGTATAAATTAATATTTTAATCCAAATTTATGAAAGAATTATATATATTCGTTTAAATAGTTTCTGAAACAAATCATTTAGTGTATAATTCTTTCGTTTGTATATTAAAGGATTTTATTTTAAACTAAATTCTGTTTTATTATTATTTTCTAACCTCAAAAATTAGAATCATCGTAATTATATTGTTTTATATGATAATAATAGTTTGTGCGAAAGATTATTCATAAAAGAAAGGCACATAAAATATTTTTTAATATTCAAGTATTTGCTAGAGTTTGATTAATGGCCTGCATGGAACAAGCATATGAATTTTGCTAGTTATATAAAATTACAATAATAATGTTTATAAATGAATTCATCAAATTTAACTAAAAGAAGAAACCCGATGTTTTTATGATGAACGACACTGTATGAATCTTATTTGACTGTTTAAAGAACGAAAAAAAACTCCCCTTACCGGTCAAAAAAGTTAAAGCTTTCAAAAATTATAACCGATGTCTAAAATCTATACTTTTACTGTATACAATTCGTAAGGGTAAAAAAATTAATTTTTTACTTCCTTGAATATTCTCATGGATCAATAAGGTAAATATATATTATCTATAAATTAAATGTTTGGATACGGTGTAAGCATTTACATTGAACTTATTCATTTTCTTTTAACTTTTAAAGTTCTTTGCAAGTACTGCTTATCGTATATTACAAATCTCACATCTACTCAGTAATTAATGTTCCAGACATTTATTATCCGACATCCTTGCCGACGAGCAGAATCCCCATGCATTATAGCCAAACATTTCCCACTTGCGCACACACTTCTTATTCCAGGGAGAACAATCAGAGCGAATACTACGGAATAAAAGGAAAATTAAAAATCTATAAATATGTTAGTCTAATTGAATCGAATGGCATCCCCGCAGGAAGTAAGGGGGTCTGTAAGGGAAGGAAGGGTGAGGAGTTCGGGGTCGAGGCAACAGTAGTCAACCTCGCCGGTTGTTTGCCGAAGTGCAGGGGTGGCCCACTCGCTGTCTTTTCTCTCGCTCTCTTTCCACTCGGCTGTACATACAACACACGGAGTTCCACACACACACACGCACACAGATATGCAGAGTTTGCGCGCGCCGAAGCGCGCGCTGCATTATTTATGGACGCCATCGATCATCGTCCAGCATCACGAGGCCAAGCCAGCCTTATACTCTCGACTGCGGCTGCGGCTGCGG
Organism: Megastigmus stigmatizans; assembly: GCA_900490015.1. Taxonomy (NCBI): domain Eukaryota; kingdom Metazoa; phylum Arthropoda; class Insecta; order Hymenoptera; family Megastigmidae; genus Megastigmus; species Megastigmus stigmatizans. The sequence continues at coordinate 24,024 of UELV01018886.1, read as the reverse complement.
CGTCGGCCTGGACTACCCGACTAATCGCCATATGACAACCGTATTTATTTTGAAGCGGCCCTTACATCAGCGTGTGTCGCGCATTAATTTTAATTGTTCCGCATTCTCCGCGCTTATGATACCCACTCACCGCTTCCTCGCCCGCGCCTGCCTGCGTATTATAACCCCGCACTCGACTCTCTCTTCTTCTTATTCTTCTTCTTCTTCTCGCACTTGCACTCTATGTGTGTGTCTGTGCAGGGTCTGTGCGTGTGTGCGTGTGTGCGTGTCTTTTTGTCCCGAAGCGCCAGTGCTATGTACTCGCGCCTAACGCTACACCACCACGATCCACTGCGGATCAAATGCGACGCGCTGCAGCGCCACTAATTTATTTGTGCTTTATGACTTGGCGCTTCCCTATCTCCGCATTGTAGACGTTTTGGCTCGCTCGATTCCGAATAATTAAAGCGTGGATTTGTTGTTTCTGCGCTCGGACCGGAGAGTTATTGTCGGACCCGTTTATGTCACTTATTCGCTTTTCCTATAGTATATAACATATTTCCGTAAATTTGAATTGTGGAAAAATTCATAAAGCCTTGTTTAATTAACTATCATGATTCATCTTATGTTTAAACAAAGTTTCGTATGTATGAGTTTCTTTTATAACTTTCAAAGGATATACAACTGCAACAGGAGCGATATCTAAATATATATCCCAATATATATATATATATATATAAGCGTATTGGAATTTATTCAGTCCGCACAAATAAATGTAATGTTTGACTTGTTTTAATGCGCACATAAATTACCGTATTTTAAACATAGCGAAACACCTCTGAGAAAACCAATAAAGCAGCGGGAGTCCCATGCATGAAATTACAGAACTATCCGATTAAGCAGTCGAAATGTAGATAAAAGGAGGTAACTATGTATAAATATTATCATTGAACATATTTAAATGTATGTTTTTATTTGCCATAAAATAATATGCTACTATATGCCGTAAAATTGGGTAAGTCAGATATAACGTATATATTTTTCCATAAATAAAATAATTTATTTTCTTGTACGTTGAATTGTATGCCTAAACTTTGAGAGATAAAATTTTATTGTTTGATATTATAAAGCTCAAATTATGATACTACTGAATTTTGAAATCCATGATTTCATATAGTCCTTTAGAATTAAGATATGTTCATTGTATTTTTTATAGATCATACTAGGAGCACTGATAAACTACTAAAAACTTCAGGATATAATTAGATTTTGGAATATAATGAAAATGCTGTTTCTTACAATTTTACGTACAATTAGTCCGAATTTCCAACTTTACCGCCGCTTTCAAAATACGTAAGTTACTCTTTGAAATTCTTGATGCAAACTAAAAATTATCACGTAAAACATTTAATATTTTCCAAGAATTAAATATGCTATAATTGAAACGTATATTAAAAAGTATCATTATTAGGGTAATAAGTACATTGGGAATTAAATCTCGTATAAAGACGAAAATTTAATTATATTACATTGCAATTCGCGTCGGCAGTATCGCTGTAATTAAAAGACTGCAGTGCGTTTTATTTCGCGTAATATCTTGCCGAAAATTACCCGATAAATTATCTTAGAATTACAATGTAACGTTTATCGCGCGGCGTCCGTTAAGGGCAATAAAAATTAAAACGATCATTTTCATAAAACATCGAGGTTCGTGACATTACTACTTAAAGCTCGCGTTTTGCACCCCGAATCATAAACTAAGCCAGTGCGAGCGAGCGAGCGAGCGAAGGCAAAAGGGGAAAGAATTATACGAAACGGCCAAAGGAGCACATTGTACACCTGATACTCGGGCGCTAAGTACATTTCGCGAGAGAGAGAGAGAGAGAGAGAGAGAGAGAGAGAGCCGAGAGAGACTCCACGTCCGCGATTACCTGCGCAGTAGGCTCTAATGAAGTAAAGGCTCGTAATAAAAAAGCCGAAACGTCGACTATAATACATACTTAATGCACACGCCTTATATTAAGAAATTTCCTCGGCGTTCCTTTGCACCGGCAGCGCGCTTGGCTATCGAGAGGCGAGTAGAGGAGGAGGCCCGGGACGAAAAAACGACCAGCCAGAAGAACGACTCCGCGCGCGGAAAAACGACCGCGTGCACGCCACAGCGAGAGAGCGAGAAAGATGGAACGAGGTACAGAAGCGGAAAGAAAGGAGCAAAGCGTGTATAATATGCAACAGCAACAGCAGCAGCAGCAGCGCGTATGAGAGAGAGAGAGAGAGAGAGAGAGAGAGAGATATTATGTTGGGAGCGAGAGCTAGCGAGGGGTCGTCCGCTGACCTCGGATGTATACTATATAGCCGAGCGCAGCATCGCGCTTAACCCCGCGTGCAAACCATTATCTCCGCGCAACATGTGTACACGCACGGCGGCGATTATGATTTATGATTCGCGCGCAGCCTCGTATACCTATATGAGCTGGACGATGGAGGCACAGAGAGAGAGAGAGAGAGAGAGAGAGAGAGAGAGAGAGAGAGAGAGAGCGCGATGGGTATAAGAGGGAGAAAGAGAAAGAGAGGATGAGGAGTTTTTAACGAAGGGCAAGAAAAGGGTAGTAGAAGAGAGTCGCGCGCGTATAGCCGAGCTGCATAGCGCATTGGTTGCATTACGCGGCGCGCTGTTAAGACCGTAAATTAGATTTAACTTAAACATTGGAAATTTCATTGGCGGACTTCCATAAATTACAAAAGCGGGGGATTTACTGCGCAGGGAGTCCCTCTTCTCTTTTCTTCTCTTTTCTCTCTCTACCTCTCTCTCTCTCTCTCTCTCTCACTCTCTCTATATCTTGCGAGACGAGGCTATATACGTACGAGCATAATGCGCATACGTGAGTATTAAGTTGCTCTTGGCTTGCGTATGTATGTGTGTGTGTCAGTGTGTATTTATGCGCATAAAGACTTTCCACGGACGCGGGGAAGATGCGGCTGTGATAAGCGACATTGTCGACGTTGGCGAGCTGCGCTTGGAAAAGAGGAAGAAATAGATGGAGAAGATGGTATAGGGAGAGGTTATGCGCGGGTCTTTTGCCGCTGGCTGGAGGGATTTGTGTTTATGCAAATGATGCTTTATAGATGCGCGATAATTGCGGCGACGATGACGATACGCGATGTTTGAGAGAAATCTCCTTTGGTTACGGGCCTTGAATAAATATTATTCCTGTCGGTTGGTACGGTAGGGCCACTGCCAAGCTTAATCGCTTGCTTGATTGATTTGGGCTTGGTATACTCTCTTTCTCTCTCGCTCACTCACTCTGTCTTGAAGCGCAATCTTTATTTTTCTCAAATTGCAGCTATTGCACTTATGAGGAAGGAGAACACTTTTTTTTATAATAATATGGAAATCGTTCATGGAAAATTATTCGAGGTTGGGAACGATATTGCCGCACAAGTAGAATGCACTTTTAAGTAAGTGGCTCTTCAGGGCTGTTGGATACAAGTTCACGAAACGATTTCTTTAATTAATATTTATATTATTATATCTATATTATAAAAAGTATTATGTTATATATATTTCACATAAGTAAACATCTTGTACACTAGAAAATTTTAAATTTAAAATTAATTTAAAAAGTAAATTAAAAGAATATAAAATCTATGTAGTGCTCACTTTGTCTATCGTTTCTAACTCACTTCTCCAGTGAGATCTATTCGGCTCCTCACACTGGATTGACCCATGGTCTCAGTGCGAAATCAAATTCAAAATCAAAATTCCAAAGGAAGGGTAATATAATATGTTATATTGAGGTAGCGAAGATAGGGAAAGTCAACGGCTTGTACTGTGGATGTTAGGAGAGGAAGCTGAGCATAGATGCGTGTTAGTGTGCGATCGAATCCAGTCGCACTAGTAGCCAAGAAAACTCGGTTACCTATGCATATGTGCATTTATGTATGTGTGTAAACCACCTCAAATGCTGTCAAAATTACTCTCCCAATCGCACAGTCCGCTCTCAGTCAATTTGAGAAATTGTCATAACTAATAAGTCATATTGCCTCCTCAAAGTGGAAGTATTGTATCAAAGAGAAAAATTTTTTTTCCAAAAATGCTTAAAAAGATTTTTTAAGACTTTTGGAACAAAAATTTAGTAGTTTGGAGAAAATTTTTTTCCTATCTGTGTGTGCGTGTGTGTATATACCTGTGTATTTCGAAAACGCATATACAGACTTCAAAGTACAAAGATTTTTTTTACTTGGTTTTTTTGTCGCATGGAGCCGGACAAATAAATTTTAAGATTCATTGATTCTCGTTTGTTTTATTTCAGAAAATTACTTTTTGATTTTTAGTTTTTTAACTGTTTTGTTCAGATAAGTTTAATGTTTAATAAACTTATAATATGCATTAAAAGAGCATTACCTACACTTTGAAGTTTTTATTTTTTGAAATTGCTTACATCGTTGTTTAGTTATTTCGAAAAATGTCATTTTTTGAAAACATGGTTGTAACTGTAGAATTTCATTATTAATCAATATGAAATTTTACTTATTTTTATAGATTATTATTAACATGAATCTGTTGAATTTTCAGGAATTAATATGTTATATTTTATGAGAAATTTACAATATTATGAAAAAAAATCGGTTTTCTATCAGATCCGATAACAGATGTAAAACTGCTCAAATCTTTTCAAAATTTTATATACAAATAGCATTTTTGTTTCTTGAGAGTTGTATATTTTTTATATACATTTAGTTAATAAGCATTGAAGATATTTCAATTTTTCTGATTTTTATGATTTTTTTCAACTATTTATATTTCAATAAAGTTTTGATGGAATTCAAATTCTTTTATAATATAATTTATTGAATTTTAATTTTTAAATATTTGGCGAATGAAATTTGTTTAAAAATTTTAGGTTATGTTATAATCAAAGTTTCTTATATTTTTGCATATAATTGAAAATTATTATTATTGTTGAATGTAGAAGACTAATATAAAATTTAAAAATATATTTTATCAAAACTTCTGATATAATTTTTTAAATACTTTTGAATTTTTAAATTACTTACTTTATTTATAAATTATATAATAAATGTATATTAGAACAAAACATTTGTTAGAGGAAGTGCCAATGAATTACTAGCGGTTTTTTATTATATATACGGATAGAGCATTAAGTAGGCAAATATTTTTCAGTTATTTATTTAACTAATATCAAACTAACATTTATAGGGTAAAATTTTTGACAAATTTTTTTTATTAATTTGATGTCTTGTATACGATTCAACGTGTCATCGTAGAAGCATGTGTTAAGCATCTCTAAAAGTTCACGTTTTTTCCAGTATCTTTCTCTGTCCAAAATATTAACACTATCAAACTTGATCGAATGCTTGGTCTCATACACATGCACCGTCAAAGCCGATCTGTCATTCAAATTTTCAACATCCTTTTTGTGTTCTTTGACACGTACACTTAATTTTCTTTTGCTGGTGCCAATATAAGTTGCATTGCAATCACGATAATCAATCTTATAAACAATATTTGAAATATCTAATTTATCAATACTATATTTGCGGTGCCTAACTTAACTATCTGACAGCCGGGATGGCGCTATTTGGCGTCATGCAATAATTTTGCTTGAAATTTCTTACTCGGGGGTTTTTGAGGTTGCTGGGTACAAATATGTAATCAGAATTTCAATTTTTCAATTCCAAGATGGCGAATTCAAGATGGCAGACCAAAAATTTTAAAAATATCGTATGTAATTCTATGTATTATCGCTAGTCAGAATTGACTCCAAAAATGATAAAAATGGCCAATTCATTATCTAGCATCCATTTTTGATCAAAATAAGTATCAAAATCGTTCTCAGCAACACTCAAAACCCTTAGAAAACTTTCTTTGCCGATATATTATAAAAATTTTGAAAATTTCCCTTTACCACCGCCAGCCGGCATGACGCCATATGGCGTCATTCCACGATCGGCCCACATATATTATTACTTAAGAAACATTTATATAGAAAATTTCGAGAAAGTTACACTTTTTCAGTAGGAAAAATGCCGACTGTCAGAAGGTTAATGAAAGAATTAGCAGTAATTACTCTTTCTTAGAATAACATTCATCCTATCTAATACATGTTTGAAAAAAGATAAAATAATTTTTGGTCTTTTGAAGTTCAATTTATCATCTTGAGAGGAGGAGCTGCCGTCAGTGTAACAATTGGTGACTTTATTTATCTTTTCACCTGTGAATATATCAATGAATTCATTAGGAAAATCATTAAGCTTTAAATATATTTTTACAATGTTTAAATTTTGTCTATGAAAATTGTGGTGTGAGAAGCAAATGGCTTTGTCGACTAAATTTTTTTTCATGTCAATATGTGTGTGTGTATATATATATATATTTTATATATACCTCTGAATCTCGAGAACAGATGAACCGATTTTCAAGTTTAAAAATTCATTTCATTCGTTTTTTCTTGTGGGTTGGAGACTGAAAATATCGATTTTTTTAAATTTTATTTAAGAAAATGACTTTTCGATCTTTGTTTTTTTTTCGTATTACTAATTTAATATTTAAAAACTTTACAATATGTTTTTGAAAGATCTTTTAATTACTTACAATTAGACATTATTTTTTAAAATAGCTTGATATTTGAAAAAATAATGTCTCTTTTGTTATTTTGAAAAATATCATGTTTTGAAACTTAGGTTATAACTTTTGAATCTCTTTATTAATCATTATGAAAATTTATTAAATTATTAAAGAATATTATCAGCATGAACTCGTTAAATTTAAATTTTGTTAAACTGTTAAAAATATATTGGAAATAGTAAATAAATTTTAAAGTGATTCACAAATAGTATTTGTATATTAATTACAAAAACTATTTTATTATTAGATTTGTGTAAAGGATACTACGAATAGAAATGAAAGTCTCGAATACATCGGATTGCGCGGTCAAAGCAACGCCATTGAACAAATGACGAATTCAGAATACGCTGAGATACATCCTTTTAAGTCGAAACACCGACATATGTCCTTTTTCCTAGGACAAGCCAAAATGAATTATTAAATTAAATAATATATTTTTAACAATAATAAAATCTTAATAAAAATTTTATATTATTAAATAAATTATATTAAATAATTTAAAATATATAATAAAATTATAAAACTGGATGTTAAAAAATCTTGATATCAAACTATTATTATTATTTTTGAATATAGAAGACTAATTTAAAATTTAAAATATATTTATAATAAAATTTTAATAATAATAGCGACATTTAAAAAATAATTTTTTAAAATATTTTTAAATAGTATTTATTATTTATTTTATTCATAAACTACATAATAAATATATATTGAAACAGAACATTAAGTTAGAGGAAGCTAAGTGCCAATGAATTGACAGCAGTTTTTTACAATTGCATCTATCTTGATTATTTATATTTCGATTTATTAAATTGTACAATACTCTTTATGTTTGTACATTCACATAAAATTATAACAGCTAAAAATGGTCGTGCAAGTGCAGTAACAACTGAAAAGTTAATACAGGAAAATTAATAAATTTTTAAGCTACTTTCACATACACAAGAACTAGGCTTCACTAGAAAATATCTCGGACTGGTATATAAGTGAAGCGTCATATTTAAGAAATAAGTTTTCACATTAATTATTTCGTATCCCGTTCTCGCTGTCTTTCCCTTCACATCTCCTCTCTCTCTCTCTCTCTCTCTCTCTCTCTCTCTCTCTCTCCCTCTCTCTCAGTCTATCTGTCTGTCCATTTCTCCTCTTTCTCTACTTACATCTTTTCTCTCGTGCCAGTACCGCAGCAGAACTTATATACTCGACGCATACGCGCGAAAGGTCATCGAGTGACTGTGCGTGCTGACCGTTAAGGAGAGAGAAAGAGATAGAACGCGCGGTCAGTACACGGTGCAGTGCAGCGACAAGCTTATATTTAATGTATAATACCAAAAACTTTTTATGACTATACTATCAGCTGAGAAATATGAAAGATGTCCGTAATATACCAATGAGTTAAGATTGATTAAGTAAACGTTTTTGACAATATTAATTTTCTTTAGGGAGTATCAAACATTTTGTACACGAAAAGTGCTAAATGCTTAAATTGATTTTTTACAAAGCCCAATATTTAAAATTAAAGATTATGTGGCACGGGAATTGATCTTGTATAGAAAGCGCATTCGGTTCACACATCGTAATAGTCTGACAGCGAATATAGCACAAAAATCCGAACGCATCTCTACGAAGACAAGTATGCAAATAGTTAATTGTTTCTCCCGGCCGAGAAATCCAGCTTATACAAGTGCAAGAGCGTCGGATAATACGGGCAAAAAGAAGCTTCGCCAACGAGAGCAAGAAATAATAAAAGAGCAAGAGAGAAAGAGAGAGAGAAAGAGAGATAGAGAGAGAAGAGGGAAGAAGGTATATAAGAACCGAAGGGCAGGTTATATAGCTCGCCGCGCCTCCCGGGCAATTCGGTTGCACCGATAATAATATTCTCCCCGGCGGCGCTCTTTCTCGCTCTCGGTATCGGCGGGCGCACGCGCGTGATATCCGCCGCCGTGCTCGCTTATAAATCATCGACGGGGTATAATCGACGCCGTTTAATCTTGATCCTATCTCTTGAACCCTCTCTCACTCTCTCTCTCTCTCTCTCTCTCTCTCTCTCTCTGTCTCTTTCTCTCTCTCTCTCTCTTGGCTGAGGTCCGCGCTATTATTATACGGAGATCGGAGCGCAGCGCGCGCGAAAACTCTTGCCTGCCCTCGATGAAATCTCCCGGTTTCGCTCGGGAACGTTCCGCTGTTGCTGCTGCTGCCGCTGCTGCTGCAGCCCAGGAGGCTTAGGTTAATAAAAAGGAGCGTGAAATTAATTATGAGAGAGAGAGAGAGAGAGGGGAGAGGGGGCAGGAGGGGGTAAGGGGTGTGAAGGGAGAAAGAGGGTAAGACGCGTGACCTCAGGCTTTTAATTGAAATGACCGAAGCCAATTAATATGCCCGGCGCGATGTGTTTCTGATGCCCGATAGATAAAAGCGCACGCGCGTTGTTAATTTGTCAATCAGGCGGATTCAGTTACGCGCCGCGCGTAAGAGGCTGCAGCGCGAGCGCTCGCCTACGTGTAGCGAGGCGTTTAAGTGAATGATTTGAGTGTAATTTTATTCAAAGCGGACAAATTGTGAGTGTGGGAAACGTCATTCTTGGAATCCTCGCTCGCTTCGTGTTTTTCAGCTGTCTCTTTGGTTGATTTTTGCTTCCGTTGTTGACCCTGCCGGCTGCCAAACATCTTCTTATCATTCTTTTATTTTTAAACCGAATGATTGTTATACATATGAATTTTCAGTCACTAAAATAATGGTATAGTTGTCCAAGAAGTAGAATCAATAATAAAGTGCACTATTTCTTATAAATACTATAAAACACTATATAATATATGTTCTACCCCAATCACTATTTATTCAAGTAATACGATTATCGAGAATAAAATGCACTGATTGTACTGGCTCAAAGAACGCGTAGAACATTCTGTCTGTATATCGTTCATTCAGCAAAGTCCAATAGGAAAATACTCTTTCCGCGATTCCGCTTCCACCGTACCGTTGAGACACAGCGCCAGTGGCAGCGAGAAAAGAAAGTTCCAAGCAGAGAGAGAGAGAGAGAGAGAGAGAGAGCAGAGGGTGAAAAGCCGTAAAGAGCGCATAAGATCACAGAGTCTCCAGTACGGCGAACAAGACGACATCGAGAGAAAGAGAAAGAGAAGAAAGCGGAGCGAGTACAGAAGCCCGAGCAAGAACGACGAGATGGGAGGAGAAAGAGAGAGAGAGAGAGAGAGAGGGAGAGAGAGTGAGCAAAGGCGCTAGAAGAAGGTGTCTCGGATATAATAGAGTTTCCTTTAGTCCCGAAGCAAAAGGAGATTCTTTCTAATTTATCTCGCGCCCTTTCACGTCGCCGTCTCCACCTCCGCCTCCTCCTCTTCCTCCTCCTCATCCTCCTCCTCCCACTCCCGCTTACTCCGGTAGTTCGACCCGTCGATTCTCCCGAGATAATATGAGAGGGAGAAAGAGAGCACAAGTTGGGCGCGCTGCTGCTTGCACGAGTCTTCCATTACTTTTCTAACAACACACAAGGTTCTGCCGCGCCGTCGTCGACAAGCCCGGGGTAATGAGAGCAAGAAGAAGCTGAACGTACAAGAAGAAGAAGAAGAAGGAGAAGAAGTAAATCATCGGCCATTGTGAGGTAATCCCCGGGTATTGTCTGCGCGAGGTGCGCGTGATGCATTATGTTATTGGTAGCGTCCCCGCGCGTATAAGCCGACGAGCGAGCCCCGCAAAAGGAAAAGCCCCTCCGGCCGACCTTCTCTCTCTCTCTCTCTCTCTCTCTCTCTCTCTCTCTCTCTCTTTAACTCTCCTCTACAGCCTTATTATATATACGCCGATACACCTATGACGCGCTTTGAAGTAACGCGTAACGTTAGGACGGTTTCGTTCGCGTAATCTAAACCTAATAATGGGTATCAACGACAGCATCGATATGATGTATATATATGTATATAGCTGCTCGTTGAGACGGGGCTGAATTTATAGAAATTGTATACGCAGAAATGTGTGTTTTATTATTACATGTATCGAGGAAGAGCCAAAGTCTTACGGAAGGTGAGATTTAAGGCTCATTTTACCATAATGATTGGCTTCTACCTATTATGTGATTGTACGGGATGTCGCTTTAATAATATACAGTCACGAGTCATTATGTAATCTATAATGTGCAGGTATAGTTCAAATTCTATAACCAAGGCCTTGTCTAACCTAAGATTCTACAATCGCTCGAACTCAATGGCAGTTTCAACTTTTTAAACTACCTCGATACGAATAGTTATGTCGACTCTCCATGCTAATTTCACTTGCATGGTATTTTTATGTTTCACAATTATTTGACGTCATGTAAATAATGTTTATTGAACGAGTTCAACTTTCTTTCGCTTCTTATCCACAACTGGTCGACACGAAAGTATTTTCTTGCCAGTACTTTATACCGGAAGTGAATTATCTTGTCTTATTAACATGTATATATTCATAATTCTTTTCAAACACCGCACAACAATAAGTATAGGACGAAGATAACGTTTGTCACATCTATGAAATGAATTTGCGATATAAATGTACCCTTTGTTGGTCTGAAATGCCTACATGAGCTTAACATATCAATACAATTTACAAATTCGCCAATAATTCTGCGTGCAAATCAAACTAAAGGATGATGCTAATTTGCATCTATCGTAAGTCGAAGTGAACTTTTATTCCGAGCAAAAGTCAGGACTCGCTTAGCACGCGGCCAATGAGCTGGCTGGCACTACAAGCAGGGAAACTGGAAAGGCGCGCCAATATAATTTCATTAAAAAGCAGCAAAACAAATTCTCTCTCGCGACTGCATCGCATTCCAGCCAAGCTCTCGCTCTCTCTCTCTCTCTCTCTCTCTCTCTCTCTCTCGTGTACATAGAGCAGAGAAAAATCGTTCTCTCGCGCAGAGAGTTCGCTACTTAAAGTCAGGTACAACTATCTCAGCCTGCCGTTCTCCAATGCAGCAGCAGCAGTTGTTCCCCTCTCTCTCTCTCTCCGCGCTGCATGTACACTCGTAGACTCGCACCTCTCTCTAAGTTCCTATTCGTGTTTGGCGAGTGTCCCATAAGACCGGAGGCGACTCTAACCGTTTCGACATTATCGAGCTACTCTGCAAGCGCGCCTCTTCTCTCTCTGTCTCTCTCTGAACGGTTGCTGTGCTGGGGCACCCACGCGAGGAGAAGAAGATTTGCCATCGCAAATGGGGAAACGGGTTCCTTCGCGCCGCCGACGTCGTTTTACAGCGCATTCTATTACCGCGAGAGAGAAAGAGCCGGCGGCTGCAAATGCACGCATGCATGCACGACAGAGAAAGAGAGCGAGAGAGAGAGGAGGAGAGATAGGTAGCTCTAATATTTATATGCAGAGGCTCGCGATGTGTTGCGGAGCGCGCCCCACGGCATTTACAGTTGTTGTCGGCGCCAGCCACTGCCGACTAGAGCTCCCGAGGCTCTCTGGTCTGGTAGCTGCTGTTGCTGCTGCTGCTGTTGTTGTCCGCGTGTCGGCTGAATATTCACACTGCCGGATGCGCTGGGTGTAGGACGAGATGCCCGCGGGGATAAGGGACGTAAAGTCCAAATTTCATTTTTGTCCGTTTGACTTCCGCGATGCTTTTGCGGCTGCTGGTATGGTGCTTGCTAGGCTATTGTTTTGATTCTTTGCAATATGGACATTTGTACGTGACGTTTATTTTCTTTTGTACGCGTAAATAGAATGTGGATTAGAAACCTTACTTATGGTCGATTAGTAAAATCTGTTGGATATCTTTAATGTTTTCCAGAGTGCACTAATTGGTCCCATTATTCATCGAAGTTACAAGCTTTTGTTATACTTGAAATTTATGCAAATTTGCCAGAGTTTTGTTACTATAATAGTATTGAGCCTAAATATCAATAAGCTGGCTATATTTACATAAATAAAGTACACCTAATCAAAATACAAGTTCAAGATTTGAGGAAACATCATATTTTCAGAGAAAGAAAATCATTATCTATAGGATCATTAAAAGCTATTGCGACCAAGATATAATTGCTTCTGAAAATGCGATTTTTCATTGCACGTATATATAGTTTCGAATGATTCCGAAACTTTCCTAATTCTCAAAACTCTCGCCTGCACAAGTAACGATACGAGGAAGTGAGTAGGCGGGCATACACACACACGCACAACGCGTCTTAGATACATCGAATTTCGAAGTCTCGGTGGCTGATATGTTTACCCGAATGATGGGCAGTTTTCTCAACAATCGACATTGCCAGCAGCAGAAGCAGCAGCAGCAACAGCAGCAGCAGTAGAATCGAGCTCTCGTTCCGTTAGGTCAACCCACTTTGATCCGCGGCTATCAGATACACACACACACACACACACACACATACTGCACGGACAGACAGACACACGCGCACATATATGCCTGCCTAACTAACGATCGGTGCAGATAACGACGTGTGATATAACGATCTCCGTTCGGCTGTCGGGAGATCAAACGGTACGGCGAGAAGCAGTTCGCTGCGCGCGCTCGGTTATGTATATATACCGTTAGCGTCTTGAATCGACTATACGCTGTGGCCGTAGCTGCTTCTGGCTGCCGTTGCTGCTGCTGCTGCTGCTGTTGCTACTGCTGTTTTCTTTGGGCGAACTCCCCGAGCGTCCGACACAAGCCAGCTCTCGCCGATCTGCACTCATATCTTATTGTTTATTCCGCTTCGCATTACTTATATCCATGCCAAATTGAAACGCGTCTGGCTGCCGCTGCTGCTACACCAGCCAATTGACGTTTAGGCGTCTGGTTTACTGAAAGGCGAGAGAGAGAGAGAGAGAGAGAGAGAGAGAGAGAGAGAGAGGCTTATGCAGTGCGAGACTCTCACTTTTGAATAGTTGCCTATGGTTTCGCACAGGTGATCGTGTAGATTACCCTGTCAAAATCCATAGTATCTCTGTTTGGACGTTTATTGTAGCCAATTCATATATAAATTATAGCCGTTTGTTTAAATTATCCAATGAATTTTCCTTGTGTTCTTTCAACTGTATAAACTGTTTTATTTATCGTCGAATTTCGAAACAAAGTTGAATTTTATAATAATCGTTCTTTATTTCAATTGTTTATATTTCAAGTTTCTTACGACGCTACGAGTCAAAATATTTTCCTACTATCCTTTTTTTTTTTCAATCCACGCGGATGGTTATTAAAAAAGTTATTTTGCCGTACAGACACCCATAAATATTTTAGTATCATTGCCAGTTTCGAAATCTGTTTCTTTAATAAAACGACGGTTCAGGAATGAAAATTTTTATTGCGATATTTAATTGAATTAAATAAACCTTTGGAGAATTTCTGTATACGCAAACGATATAAAAATTCGGGTGAAAAAACCAACAAAAGTAATGCTCGCATTTTAATTGAAGACTCGATTAAATATTTCTAAATTCCTTTCAACGTTATCTCGATCCCGGTAAAAATTATTATTGTTCTTCCTCGTACACTGTAATTGACATCATGGCTGATAATTGAGACGTTTACTTTACGGATATACTTAAAGATAATTGTATACAGTATTACGTAGCAGCGCGGCGTTCGGAACCGCGAGTGAAAAAATATCGGTCGTAAAGTTAAACTTAACGCCTGGCGCGGGAAGGAGTAGATGAAGAAAACAAAAACTAAAAACGGTCCTGCAAGTAAGCACTAAACTGAATTTTTTGTTTTGCGAAAAGCGAAACACGCCGCGCGCTCATCGCGCTGATTGAATTTACTGTTTCGTCAGCGCACTATTACATCGGAAAATTATGCAAATGACCCGGCGTGCAAAAATCCCCCTCGCGATCCTCTCGAGAAAGTTAAGTCCCTTCCCGACATTAGACTGCCCGTAGCAAAAGAGAGAGAGAGAGAAAGATAGAGCCGAGTTTTCAAAGCGGATAAAGGGAAAAAAGAGAAACGGGTGGAAGTAAAATCCGCGCGTTCTGGATATCCACTCTTAATTAGAAGCGACGTCCTCGGCAACAGTTGCCGTCATGTCGGACCAAGAAGCGGCGACGACGAGCGCGTATAAAGCCGTGGACTGGCAACATAAAGGCCGAAGCCAATCTCGCCTCTCATCTCCGCGCGTGTTCTCCTTGCAATCGCAAGTTGCCTACTTTATCGTCTCTCCGCTCGCGCGCGCGCAAGCACGGCCCTTAAGACTATACGCGCCACAGCCGTGCAGATATGGAAAAGCTTATAGCGGCGAGGCGTCAACTAGCTCGCGAAAATCGCCAAACTCCAATGACGCAGTTTAACCATATGGGCGTTTTATACGCGCGCATAGCCAGACACTATATACACGTACCGTATTCGCGTTATTATTTCCCTCCGTGCGCTCAACTCGGCAGAGATCTGCTCAATATGTTAGCTTTGAGGATTCTATTTGCGAGACTCAGCGTCGGAGAAATCCATAAAACTGGTAAACTGGTAATGCAAATAATAAGATGTACCGCGAGGCTTAGAATGTCTATAGTCTCGAAGTCGCGGAGTTGCGTGCGCGTTGGGGATTTTTAGTGCTGCATTCTTGCCGGAGATATAAAATGTGCGTGAATCAGAATTACCGTGCAGTAAAACTTTTAGCCATGTAAATAATGTACAGAGAGATCGAGATGATCGTGGAAATTCATCGATACGTATGTTAATGGATTTCGCTATGGAAACAGTAATACTTTTCTCCATTAGGTGGATTGAAATTTCAGTCTCTTGATTGAGCTAAAGTTCGCTTACAATCGAACGAACTTAATTCTAAGACCAAAAAGTAGTTAAATATATATGTGTACTCGTTCGCACTTGGACTATCCATTTCTAGCTCAGAGCAGAGTAGTATAAGTGTATCTTAATCTAAGGTGAGTTCTAAATTATTCCGAGAGATATTTGAAAGAAGATGATTGGTAAAGACTCGAGGTGCTGCATACCTACAGTAAATCGTTTTATTTCTTGAAACATATAAAATAAAACGAACATGTTTCAAATACTTAAATCACGCACATTCTTATCTTATTATAAGGCAGATCTAGAATATATATAGTACCTATATGTACACTAAAAAATTATTATATAAACTTTTTTATGCGTAGCTATTCATTTTTCAAAAGTTATTACATTTAATTGACATAAATAAAAAGTTAAAACATAGAATAAGTTTATTACGAATAATTTCTTTCTTATTTTTATAATCCATTTTAAAAGAATTCATATAATGAAAGTTAAATATAAGATCTCCATGTACGTACAGGTACTAAAATTATTGGCAAAAATGTTCACTATATCCATTTTTTATAAAATGCCTTCTCAAAGATTATTTGAGAAAACTTAATAAACCTTTCCCGAGATACCAGTATGCATCGAGAAAAATCTCAATGTGAAATTACAACGCTGAGCGTAAGTAATAAAGCGACATCCTCTCAAAGCAGTAAAATCGCTAGAGAATAATAAATTTCAACTTTCATTACCAGTTGTATTTTTTTCCATTAAATTATAAACTAAAAAATATAATTGAGTAAAGTAGAATCCTCATATATTCATATAAAAGTTTCTATTCCACTTTATATTGGTACACATAATGTAATAGGTGTTACACTTTTTAAATCAAAAGAAATGCCAACCATAGCACATAAAACGAAAAAAAATTTAGCTTACACATCTTGAAAAAAACAATAGTTTAACTTTTATTGAAAGAATCGTCTACCTACCTTAATACCTACTTTTTATTTGAACTTGCGAAACGCTGACTTTACTCCTACATATTTTTGCGCTTTTCTACTGCTTATCCCTAAGTTTTTCCCTTTATAAGTACAAACGATTCGTTTTCTGAGTGATAGTATAATTCGTAATGTGTAAAATCAAAACATCTATATAATTCAAATCAAAGCATCTATATAAATATTCAATTGCATGCTGACTAAAAAAATTGGTTATAAATTTTTAGATGATAAACTAAATATTTGGTTGATTTTATATTGATTATACATAAGCAAGTTTAAATCGACTGAATATTTGTGAAGCAGTATACAATAAAACTTTTAATAACATATACCAATTGTTTTTCAGTGCATAAAACGGTTTCAAACTTTTTACCAAGATCTCCCGCGTGTATTAATTTTTACAACAGTTCAAAGCAAATAGTAATAACTCCTGTAGAAAGCATCCTTACCAATAATCATCCGATAAACAAAGCAGCTAAGAAAAAAAAGAAAACAATTAGCCATTTTCGAATCGAGCAACGAATCGAGCAGCCGCACTAAAATTATGCATGCGGTCCCGGCACTCTAATTAAAGTGTCCGCGCGTGTGCACAGGAAAGGCGATCCGCGTGCATAAACCAGGCGAGGATCCCTAGAAAGTTCAGCGGCCTGTGCGCCACGCATATATACGGCCTATACATATACACTGCACACGTTGCGGGAGCGCGGCCGCGCGCATTGTACGAAAGAGGCATAAGGAAGAGAACAATCCAAAAAGGAGAAAGGCAAAATGGAAGTGCAGCTCGTTCACGCAGCAGATGTATCTAAAATCGGATAAAACCAGCCGGGGTGTATATAGAGGCTCGTCCATAGTCGATTGCACCCAGGCTCCATTCTTATTATCGGAATCTGTTCGCACGTCCGACGATTGGCTTCGACATTTCCTACATAGCGACGCCAAAGCCAGTTAGCTCTCTCTCTCTCTCTCTCTCTCTCTCTCTCTCTCTCTCTTTCTTTCTCTCTTGTTGCACTTAACACCGTGGGAGTGCCTCGGCCCGTTGTTGCTCCTACCGTTGTTGTTGTTGTTGCTGTTGTCGCGTATAAGCGGCCGTTACGCGAACTGGATATAGCCTCTTTGCATTGCGCGCCTTATCTGAATACGCGCTAGTTGTCTCTCTTTCTCTCGTGCACCGGAATCATCTCGTCCCCGTGCACTTAGGGAATATTTTCAATCGGCGCTTTATTGGTAGCGTGAAAACGAAGGATAGTCCAAGAGACGAGGCTCGTCAAGCTGCACCTCTGGATATAGAAGAGTGAGAGAGAGAGAGAGAGAGAGAAAGACTCGCAGCGCGGCGACTCTTATTTATTATCAGTTCCAGGAGATTATATAGCGCTCGCGAGCCTCTAATGGTGTCTTGTTTCTCGACAGTCGACTCTTATACGGGAGGATTTAGACTTGGGGTATGCGTCATTCGCCAGCGCGACGATTAACTTTTATTCTATTCCGCGGTGTATAGATTATTATGTAAAAGTTGATCGCATTTTATCCTTCGCACTTTTGTTTATTTGACGCTGCTGCTGTAGTCCTGTTATATGTACGTATATATATATATATACGGATGGAACTGGTAGATCTGCTAAGAAAGCTGCACACCGATGGATATCATTAAGGTGCAGCATAATTAGAAAGTTGACTTTGCACTATCGTATTTTGACTGTATATATATACAAGTTTATGTAAGTGGAGGAGTGAACAAATGTGCGAGTAGTTTCAGGACTGGCATTTTTTGTCGCCGATCGAACAAGCAAAATCTATACCGATGAGAACGCGTGCCTTTCGAGGATTATATAAAGCGTTATTCTTTGTTATACTAGTGCAGATGTTTGCAGGAGAAGAAGTCCGAATATTTTTAGTATTCGAGCTTGAAGTATACCTACTATCTCTTTTGGATACATCGATGAACTGTGCAAGTAGTGTTTGAATAATAGCTATTTATTCTTATTATATTCTTCCGGATTACAGTCTCTTATTCTTTTGTATTTTAAAAATATCAATTTATTGCTTGAAGATGAATAACGACATCTTCAATTGGTGAAGATATCGGCACTATTTCCTGCTAAATTACTTTTGGAACTGACGGGAACAGTATATATATATGTGGCTGCTGATGAAACTCGAAGATAATCCATAAAGTTAATATTTAAAAGAAATCGGTGATCTGAAGGTTACAAGTTGCGGGAGATTATTGACATTAAATCTTGATTCTTGAAGTTGGCGCAGATAAAAGTGTTTGAAGTTAATTGAGCACCAAGCTACGGTAGTCTTGCCATACACTGGTTAATCTACTTATCAAACTTCACGTGCAGTTGTCGAACGAACATTATATTTCCTATAAGTCTCGAATAAAATAATGTATTTGCGCCTTACACTTCCCGTATACTTGCACTGTAAATCCAAGTGTGTAAAACTACACGTTTGCGTCACATATTTTACACACTGGGGAAGTGGTACAAAATAACACACATCCAAATGTTGTTTCAACACAACTGGATTTAACGTGTCGTTCCTGTGTCATGAATATTCTCTAAAACCGCTAGAATTATTGAAAAGTGTGTAAGTATAATGCATAGAGAGTTCCATGCAATGCAACTGTATATATACTACTTCACTTTCCAATTCCTTATAAGTTACCTACTAACTCAATCGCGTAAAATGTTATTCTTACAAAGTTTCTATTGATAGGGGTAATGAGTTAGTGTTTCTGATCAAGAGACCAGGAAAGTGCACATCTTTATTTTATTTTCTAGTTCCCCGTGTCAAGATATAGACGACATAATTCGACTTTAAAATCATCTCGCGCCACAACGGGTCGAAAGAAAAGCCTAGTTGTCTTGAAACGCTACGAGAAGCAGCTAAACGATAATTTCAATAAAATCGAGGACGCGCGCGCGTCCAGCTCGATAAAGCGGCCAAAGCAGCCAAACAGGCGTGTAATCGAGGTAATAAAATCGCATCGAGCTGCACACGCCTCCTCAGCTCGGCTCAAAGTCAATTAGCGCGCGATGAAGCAGAAAAGAAGCAGCAGCACCAGCTTCACCGCTCGGAGCGACAGAGAGAGAGAGAGAGAGAGAGTGAGAGAGAGGAGTAAGCGTCATATCCGCAGAAATCGCTACTTTCTCGGAGAGCCGTGGTGTCGCGAGTCAATCACTGCACGCGAGCATCGCGAGAATATATGCACCTGCGCGATTTCAAGAGTCGCGTAGGTGGGTTAGGGGATGCAGACGGGAGACGGGCAAACGACCAGGCAGAGGGATATAGAAAGGGAAGTGCAGCGGAAAACGCAGTCTAACGCGCCCGCACGGGCTAAACTACGCCAACTCGCGTAGAGAGAGAGAGAGAGAGAGAGAGAGAGAGAGAGAGCAGAGAGCGGCAGCGCGGGGCAGGAACGCGGCTGCGTCGGCGGTGGCGGTGGCGGCAGCGGCTGTATAAGTCGGGCTATTATCGGGCTATGCGCTGAGAGCCCTCCGCTTTCATCCGCTAATGGGCAGCTCTAACTCCGCCCGTCTGCCTCCTTTACTGCGTCATTAATACAAGTTGCACATGTCGAGAGGGCCGAGCGACTGAGAGAGAGAGAGAGAGAGAGAGAGAGAGAGGCGAGAGGAGAGAGACCGAGCGCTGCCGGTGCGCTACAATAATTTACATGAATGGAATTGAAAATTTTCTACTACGCCGAGGAGAAAAAGACACACGCGAAAAAAGCGTTCCCGAAGAACCAGAGAGAGAGAGAGAGAGAGAGAGAGGCAAAAAAGCGAGTGGAAGCTGAAGGCAAAGGTACATTATGTGAAGGGAAGAGGGCAAATGGGGGTAGAGATAGGGAGCGAGTGGGATAGTGCAATGCCTGGTTAGAGAGAAATAGAGAGGAAAAGAGAGATGACGCGAGCTGAGGGCCAAGAATCTCGTGGCATTTTGCATCAGTAATTATATGAAAAAGATGGTACATCAGCGCGTCTCTCTCTCTCTCTCTCTCTCTCTCTCTCTC
>UELV01018885.1:0-15975 GCA_900490015.1 Megastigmus stigmatizans | reverse complement strand
AACTGATTTTTGAAGACGAAACATTGAAAATTAAAATCTAATTTTTAGTTTTATTATTTAGGCAAGATTACTACTAATAATTGATATCTTTTGTCTCTGTCCGGGTATACCTTCCAGTTCTCACTTTGTCCGAGTTTTACCTACTTTACCTTATTAATTATAATAAACTTCTAGTGCTTGAAAACCAAGAGTGACAAAACTCGTCATCGAAATGTTCCACAAACAAATAAATTGACTCACAGAAATCGATTTTTTTTTTCTATCTTAAATTATGTACAATATGGGAAGTGATAAAAGCTTATCAAACAAGTATTATTCTAATTTGTTTATATAGTTAGTATAAATGCCGAAATTCTCTGTACTATTCAATAAAATTTAGGACCATTATTTATTTCGTATTAGTATCTCGATTATGATTATAGAATTCACAAATAATAAAAACTATTAAAGAAATAACTAAATGTCTGTCCCTCCATTACTTACAAAGTCTGGTAATTTTTCTAAGACACTTTTTCTCCGTGAACTCGATATTAGTCAGTGTCGGAGAAATACGGTGCGTTTGTAAACAAAGCACATGTATTACTTTGCAGAGATGCTTGTATTAGTCGACCAAGGTTTAGACGCGAACCTGGGACCTCCGGACTACGAACTCATCGATCGCTCTGACGACCGAGTCAGTGTAGAGTAGGTGTTCCATTTAGTAAGCTTGTCCCTATTTGTGTGCTTGTATCTTATAAACGCTCATAAAAAAGTAAATAACAAGTAAATAAAATTCATTCAATCGATTATTGTTATAAAACTCGAGTTATAATTTCTCAGATACGTTGCAAAGTAATACGTTTTAAGCATTTGTGAATGCTCTAAAGTACCGCGGAACACACTTATTCATAAGTTAGGCACACAAATAGGGAGCACACAATAAGGTTCTAAACTAATCTTAGTTGATTAATGACTATTTTTTAAAAATTCGAACTTAGAAAATTTTTGAAAAATCAATAAATGTTAGAATTTTCCGAAAATAATCATTAATCGACTAACAATGGTTTAAAACGTGCAAAAAAGCAAAAAAAAATCATTACATGAAATTTTGACATGAGATCTCAGGTGAGCTCTCAGATGAAATTTTTCAGTAGGGGTTTTATTTTAATTTAAAGAAAAAAATTGAGAAACGCTAAGTAAATTTAGTCTTACAGTGCAAAATGTTAGATCAAACAACTAGTCGTCGCTCCACCTAGTGAATAAATTTGTAATTAACAAGAAGATTAATATTTTATAATACTAAATTTATTTACAAGAAGAGTCCACACCGTCCGGGTCATATATTTTGCTGATACTTTACACAGACGTTCTTTGAAAAAAAATATGAGGCATGTATTTCGACGTTAGTGCCAATGGGCCTTACAGGCCGAGCTAAGGCCCATTTAATTAAACTACATGAAAAATTATGGTCATCTTTAAACCTTTAATATAAGGCCAATATACATTATAGAAAATGTTACAAAAGAAGTATTAAAAGTACAGATAATAAGCTTTCATTTGTATTTTAGAACCAGTTATTAGCATTTGTCGCTCCAAAGTTATGAGCGATCGGAAATTCAGTTAATTTTGGACGCATTTTTCAACTGAAATAAACGCTAACTTATAAGGCCCAAAAATTAACTGAATTTTCGATAGCTCATAACTTTGTAATGAAAAATGCTAATAACTCGTTCTAAAATATAAACGAAAGCGTATTATCTGTACTTTTAATATTTCTTTTGTAACATTTTCTACAATGTATATTGGCCTTACACTAAAGGTTTAAAGATGACCATAATTTTTCATGTAGTTTAATTAAATGGGCCTTAGCTCGGCCTGTAAGGCCCATTGGCACTAACGTCGAAATACATGCCTCATATTTGTTTTCAAAGAACGTCTGTGTAAAGTATCAGCAAAATATGTGACCCGGAGAGTGTGGACTGTTCTTGTTAGTATTTTGGAATTCCCTACATCATCCCCAATGCATTTATGGTTACTCTGCCTTTTTCCAAAGTTTCAGGTAATCTTCAATAGATAAAAAAATGCCAATTATAATTATTAATATCTTAGCTTGGGCTCTCTGTTTATGTGTTATGGATTTTAAACCAACTTTGTTAATTAAAAACAATTTTTAAAAGATCGAATCTCTTTTAAACTGTGCATAAAGGCAACTTGTTTGTTAATTATATAATGGAAAAGCACAGTTGAACATTCAATAAAAGATGCTAGAAGGATGGGAAAGAAAGAAAAGAGAGTTAATTTATACATATAGGCATGAGGGATGACGAATGAATGCGTAACTAATCGGACGAAGACGCTTGACGCAATTTTGCTGCGATGCTTGGCGGTATACTTTACTCTACGCCGACGCTATGGCTAATGCAAATTTGACACGCACCAGGGTAAGGCGCTATTCTTGTCCCTTATTTTCCTGAGCCATGACATATATCGATCACTCCTTCAGAATTTTCATAAACATTTTAAGTATTACCTACATGATACATGAACTCATACATCCCCTCTAATTCGGTTTCGGAACTTCTGCATAAATTTTTGTCTATACGAATAAGTTTTATTTATGTCAATTGGTATCAGTACATACATTATTTTACACTGTACTTAGTACAATAATATTTTGCAGTTTCAGTTAATGATGTTAAATCCTTAGATAACAAATAAGTTGAAACTAAAGCCACATACGCAGATACTGAAAAAAAATAACAAAATTTCACATGACTTTAATCTACATAACTTCTTACATTCTATAATACTCCGTTTAACTCCGTTTGGGTTTGGTCATTTCAGTCATATTATGCAAAGGACGTTAATTCATTTTATCTCCCAATTTTCTGTTTGAAAATATAACACTAAATTTCATTGTAATAACATCATTCTACACAAGCAAAATTCAGGATAAAATTTTTTTTGTCAGTTGCAGCGGAAGCATGACATTTATAAAATTTAGGTATAGTCACTAGATACATTTATCTACACTGAGAGAATTATTACAGAAATTTTTATCATATTGTTATGAACCTTTATCCTTTGGATCGGAAGCAAGAGCCTTAAGGGAGTTCTATCCCTATGTGAATAATTAATCAGAAATTAATAAAATTTTGTACATAGTAAGCTAATATCGCTAAAAAGTTCATGTTAAAACTTCATGAAGCTGTGTGACACGAGAGAAAAATAATTAAATAATCGCTTTTGCTTATTTTTTTATGAGGTGCTTTATTTGCTTAAGTAATTTCAATATTTGTACATTTGGAGGCGTAAATAAATTATGAATAAAAACCTAAAAAAATGGATGTGCACTGACTGTTAATTATGTGCTAATTACTATAGACTTTCAATTATAAACTGCCAAAGATTTTTCTATCGGTCTTACAGTCTAATCAATATTAATGGGCAATCAGATTGCCCTTGTTTATAATCACCCCCGCAGAATCTGAAATAAAATTATACTATATCTTTCAATTATACTATATCGGTTAAGGTTTACATAAATATTACGCTTACGATGGCATTGACAGATAGTCGATTTGTGGCCAATATATATTGGTTCTAATGTGGAAGAACAAAGACGCAAGAAAATTTTTTTTTGAAAAACCTACGTATCGGTATGTAAAAGTAATAAGGGGGCGGAGACGAGAAGGTGTTCGTGGAGTAGAAGGGAGTTTATATTTACATAAAGTATAAATGGTTCTAGTAGTTTGACAACGCCTGCTCTATTGCGTTAGCGCAAAAAGTATCCTAAATGTCTAACAATATGACATATAAGTTATTTATTATAAGTATTTATTCGATCAGTTTTTCCTTTTAAGTCAACGAACAATTCGTCGAGTTGTTTATTGTCTTCAGCGAGCCACCTGTATTTTTCGCTTAAACGATTCGAGTTTAGTAATCGATATTCGGGATTATCGATGAGTATGTCAGCCTCGGTATTTGATTGGCGATGTTAAGTGAAATTATTTTGTTAAATTGATTATAGGAAATATGATATAAAATATGTTTGCTATTATTATCCTGTACATTAAGGAATAAGGAAGTAGGCTTCCTATTTGAGCTTTCGTTTCACAGTCAGAGTAGAGTCAGAGTAGCCAAGCGTTCTATGTGATAGCTTGGGAAGCCGAAGGCCGGAATTCGATTCTCGGCAGACGAATTTTTTTCTATAATAAAATTATAAAAAATTGATTTTTCTTGATAAAATTTTCTATATTATTTAAATTTCTCCAATCGAGTATGGTAAAAATTCTTAATTTAATACAAAAATTAACGATTAATATATAATAATAAAATTAGAATAGCCAAATTTACAAATAGTATGACACTTTTCAAAAAATGAGCTTGTATATAACGTGATGTCCAGATACAATGTCAGATTAATGTCACGTTGTGTACATTACGTGCTTCTGGCATGCACGCGGACAAAATGTTATCAGAATGCTTTTCATTATGTGAGCATCGTGATTTCACATGTATCGATCCGTGGCGCCTCATAATTCCACATAAATAATTAAAATAAAATTATTTTCGTTTCAATTATCAAAAAAATAGCAAAATAAGGTTAAAAATGATTTATTTTTTCCATAATACTTGAATGTTCAGTAACATGTAAACTGAAGTTTTTTTTTATATATGTTACTAAAAATTCATGTATGCTATGTATGCAATTGAAAAAAAAATGTATGTTATTTATGTAGATTTATTAGTCATCGTATTATTGAAACACATAATATTATATAGAATCGCATTTATATATTAATATTCACTCGCATTACAATTTTTCGCAATTATAAATTATTAAACACTTAAAAAAATTGTCCATCTCTGATGGGATTCGATCCGACGCTCTTCGAGGTATAACGCATAAACCTTAACCATTACGCTACGCAACACTTGTAATAAAATTTTGATTTTGCCGATGAAGAATCTAAAGTTTAAATCAAGCTTTATAAAATGACAGCTGTTTTTATAAAACAATATAATTATTCAGTGCTTATACTGTTATAAATATTAAGATATTCAAAATTTTAAAAATATCTTGATATTAATAAAAATAGCAATTCTCCTTTATCTATTGTAGTTTTAACTATTATGGAATATATATTGCTCATCGAGATAGATGATTTTTCATGCAAAAAAATCAACAAAATAATTTGTTAATAATTTAATTTATACTACATATGGCCTAGAGAAAATATCGTTATTTAGTTTTAATCATTTATTGATAATAAATTCAGATATTGCGTTATTATATATAATTACACAATTAATTTAGAGGTTATAACGTATGCTTCCAATGTGTATGCAAAATGTTGACATGAGTTGCTGCAGTAACATAATCGCGCATTTTGCTGTCATTTTGTAAGCACGGCGTGATATTTCATTGCGTGGGACCGCGGTCAGAGCACGTTTACACGATGACTGCATGTTGCATACATGATTTGTAGTTGTCATAGAAATAGAGCACAATGATGTCACATTGTCGACATTTCGTGCTTACACGCATGCGCCAGATGCGTAAAGCATGTGCTGCTATCTGGGTAAATGAAATAACCGGTAAGGTAGGAATCTTTCCGACCATAGCCCATCCCCTTAACATTTTAAACTTTTCGGGAAATAAATATCAAATGTATTACATGTTATTTTAAGTCAATAATTTCAACACAGGATAATTATTTATTTTGCCACGTAAAATTCAATATTTTTTGGTTTACAGCTTGCCTAGATAAATGAACTTGGATATGTACTAATATGATTTTTCTATGTCTGCTAATGCTATACTAATGCGTGATATAATCAGTCAAAGTAACATAGATAAAATATTCAAAAATAACATTATTCGTTGTATGTTGTACGGGAAATAAAAAAATTATAAAAAGACTAGACAATGTTGTTAGCTACTTATGAACTCTCCTTTTTAGCTTGTGTCCTCTGTCTTTCAGCATTTCGAACGGCAGTTAATGTTTATACTGAACTTTAATATAGGGTTTTAAGAGTTGAAATTGACCAGTCATGAACCCTACTCTTAACTTTAAAGACGTGTAATTTTCGATTTAATTTCCGACGGAGGAAGCCATACGTCGCTTTGCTCAGTAAGCGTCCTCATTCTTTATCACTAGCTCTTTCTAAAGTCTAAATTTATCGATAGTTTTCAGACAGAAATTTCTTCTTATTTATTAAATCTACGAGATTATCTCTCCCACTTTGCGATTTTGACTATTTGCTTAATTTTATATTTTTGTAAATTTTTTATAAATTGCAATGATTTTTTCATACTTTCTGTGTTGCGACCTGAAATTGTGATAAAACCGAATTGATTGAATAAATTGAATAAAACCATTATTTGGTTCATATAATTGTACATTAAGTTTCCTTATGAATATTGGAGGGTAACAAGTTTTTGTCTAATTGCGAAATCAATTTTTTATACCGTAGTTGTAAAACAAGAGAAAGAAAAAAAAATATAAATGTATGTTATAAAATTTATTAAAAAATAGTATAACCAATTTCTGAATGAAATTACATATTTCTCATCAGCCAGCTTTTGGAAAATCATCGGATTCTGTGATCAGGGCATTGATAGTAAAAGCTCTAAATGTTTCGAAAAGGTTAGTTAATCTGTTTTCCAAACCACATAGAAGATGGTGGAGACAGAAAGGACGAAAAAAGGAGACCACCAAGAATTTTTGTCAAAAACCAATTTGACACGCTTTTCGCCAAATCTACGTAAATCAATCACCCCCCGGCACGCTTCGCTTGTCCGTTTGTCAGTTCCCTCCTTCCTTTTTCTCTCTTTCCAAGACACAAATCCCTTCATCAGACCTCCCTGCTTAGACCTCGAGAAAAACTTGTTCCCCCTCTTTCTCTTTTGAAAATGAAGGAAACTCCAATACAATCGAATATTTTGATATGTCGTTCTCCTTTTTCTCGGAGCCTTTACACCGACCTTTTTTCATAGGCTTTACATTCATTGGGAGCAACTTACGCCAGGCCCAGTTTCAGAAAGGCCGACAAAAGATCGTACAAAGGTATCGACTTTCAGACTTGTGCCTTTTTCCTCCTTTTCTCACTCGCTCTTCGCTGCCCCCCCCCCTCTCTCTCTCCCTCTTCCTGCTGTTCTGTCTCCTTTTTTGGCTACTAAGCCCTCCGGCCGACCCATGCTATATCCTGTATATTCGCTTTGGCCCTTTCATCTTTGCCGTCGGCTACCTTTAAATGATCCTCACGATGAACCTCCCTCGGCACACATTTCATTTATCTTGTCGCACACGTTATCGTTCTCTTTCTCGCTCCCTCTTTCTCCCTCAGTTCTCTGTCTTTTTTTCTCTTTATTTTCTTTTAGGTGAAGAAGGTATATTTAAACAAGTAAGGATAAAAAATAGAAATGAGTAAGAGTTCACGGTAAATAAAACCAAAAAAGTCATTGGCAATAAAATAAGAGTCGATCACCATCACCCAGGGAATAAGACAATTTTTTCAGAGAGTAAGAATCGATAGATTTTGGAGTTTTTTTAGCTTAGATCAAGGGAAGGCGTATTGAGGAAATAAATATGTTAAATAAAATTTTTAAATATTTGTTTCTTTTTTCACAATTTTAATTATTGAAAAGAATAATTAATTATTAATCTATATTCAATACTCTCGCTATCTTTTAATAATTCTTTGAACTGCTCAGCTTCTGACTTAAACGTGTTGCAAGTTTAGCTATTTGTATATATTATTTAATTTTTAGGCGCGTTTATTTGCTGTGTACAGATGGATGGAGGGGCTACAAAAGTCTATCGAAGCACAGCTCATGGTGGAGAAATGTTGGCTTACTTCACGGACCGTAAATATACTACCAACGAATAATATCGAGTGTGATACCGGGTAACCTCAAAAAGGTACATTATAAATGGTTTAGTAATCCTAAGACAGTTTAATAGTTTTATATTTTTAATGAAATCAATATTAAAACGGTACAGTTTTATGCGGTAGAAAATCAGAGGAAAATAAACCTTAAATTTTCTTATAAATTCATATCTTAATGTATCCTTCATAAGACGTAATGTAAAACAGTCCGCGAACTAATGTCAATGTAGATATCGACAACTGAAAGATTAATAAATCGTTTTTATCATAATGTATTTCTAGAATCTCTCATTTGCATTTCCTCCTAAAAATATTATAATTTTTTTACTAATATTCGACAGAAAAGTAAATAAAAAAGTAATTAATTGTAATGTTCTTGATTTTCTATACTATCTCTAGCTATTGAAATATATTTTTTAACGCATGCCTGGAAATTGATCTTTTTCGTGCCCGTTTTCCGAGCATAAACTGTGTTTTCGCATACTTGGACGCAAACCTTCAACTTTTCCGTACCAGCGTGGAACATTTCTGATGCACTAGTACGGAGAAGTCCACTTTCTACCGGAGACAGAAAGTTAACGGTAGCCGTAAGAGTGGGGACATACTAATATCGTGCTTGTAAAATGGACATGAAAAAAAAAAAGGAACTATATGCATGCAGAAAATAGACTACCCTACATGGAGAAAAATCTTCTATGAAAAATTACTATACTTTTCATCAATCTGGGGACAAACTTGGCTTTTATGGCAAATTTAATATATTAATATGAAAATTTAATACATATTTATAAAACTGGGTCATTCAGTGTATTAAAAATTGCTATGTAGTATAGTAAAAATTCAAAATATACTTTTTCGTATGCGGTGTACTAAAATTTAAACAAGTGTGTTTTAAATATATGCAGGTAAGTTAGCAAATATTATGAAAACAACGAAACTCGCAACGAAAGGTAGGAAGTAGTCATGGCTTTGTGGGTAAGGCGCTTGTTTGCCAATACAAGGCTACCGAAGTGGTCGTGGGTTCGAATCCGGCCGTCATCTGAAAAATTTTTTCGGTGACGAGAAAAGAATACTTGATTACACTATCAAACAAAAAGTTCCACTGGGCACTAAAATTAATAAAAAGAAGTCCCACTGGGCACTACATGTGAATTGTAGCATATCAAACCATCTCATATTTAACTGCAGTTGGCTCGAAAGAAATTTCCCTTCGTGAAAACACATGCTGACTCTGCATACTCTAACCTCTAATCTTTAAGCTCGGCAAATTCTGCATTTCCCTGCTAGAAGGTGTCTCGTGAAGTCAACATGCAAGTGGTTGGAATTGCTGACGATTACTGTATAAGAGATTTTTAGATCTTTACATACAAAGAGAACTGCGATTGAGATGATACGTTATATCTTGCGATATGCGTTATAGGTTGCGATATATGTAAATAATTAGCAATGAATGTAAATTATAGGCTTATTACATTAAATTTAGTTTCACCGATTAAATTACACCGATAAATCAATAAGTAAAAAATTTCTCTGATACTCGATAGCGAAGTAAAATAAGAATGCTAGTCAATAACAACTGGTACTAAAAGTATAATTTCGAAAATTAAAGAATAATCGTATCAATAAAATTTGATATACAGTATAAGTAAAATTTGCTAATTAGTATACCAATATTTAATAATTTAAAATTTTTGTATACTAATATACTGAAATTTAAAAAAATATGATTTTGTCTCCCCGTTACTATACGGTATAGTGATTTTTTATTAAAATTATTGCAATTTTTACTTACAAATGTAGCTCCGTGTATGAAAAGGAAGTTTGAAATACGTGCTGATCCACGATTTTATCACTAAATGTGAAAAGTGCATACTTTCCGCACACTGTGATGAGAAATACCGTACGCAGCGTCTACCGAAGATCCGCTTTGCTCGCATTACAAGCGGTTCCTCGTGACAGAACTGCTTGCACCTCTGGAAGCGTTGCGTAACTGGTAAGCGAAGGAGGTTATCACGACGAGGATGATAATCAAACTGGTCGAGATAATCTGAGTACACGCGTTGCGTACAATATTTTTTCATACAGTGTGCGGAACAAGCGATTTTGCGTATGGAGAGAGGAAATAGTACATTTAATGTAATAGTTCACTCGCTTCGCTCGGGCGATATTCTTCCCACTCGTCGAGATAATCTCCTTCGCTCACTAGTTGCGTAATGTACTATTGTGCAACTAGTGCCGAAAATAGGCTATTCCATGAGTAGAAAGTGTGCAACACGAGACGGATGCAAACACATGAGCCAAACGCGATGAAATTGATATTTTACATTTTTTACGCCACTAAAGAAGGCGTAAAATAGGCATATGACGCCCACTAGACAATAAACAAACAATGCAATGTCTGTATGAACATTATGCTTTAAAAATCATTTTTTTAATATTATCGTTCATATTGTTATTATATTTGATTTCAGTTGTACTCGCAAGTGCCTCCTTAAGAGTAATAAAATATAAATTTTGTAAACATATAAGGCCTTATGAAATATAAACTATGAGCAAAAGCAGCAGAAAATATATTAGTAATAATTTATTATTATGTATCGTATATCCGTCAGCAGCAATACCTTCATAGACTTATATCTATCGATTGCAGAAATTACCGTGGGATGTTTTAACTGCATGACATAACCTTAAAACCAACCCCAAAATTTCAACACGTTTTTTTAATTAAAAATAGGTATATCAATATCGATGAGAATTACGTTAGTATTGGCTTTTAATATAGTTATTTATACATAGTTGCTGTTTTTATTACATTAATTGCAGCGCACCAATACTATATACGCAGTAGTTGCTGCACAATAATTCCTGCATGGCCACGGTAATACCTGTATTGAAGCCACATTTTCATTCTTTATTTTTCAAATCGAACGTCTATTTTGTAGCCCTATAACCGTTTATATCGATTAACAAAACTTCAAATAATTATTGAAAAGGAAGTTTCATTCGAACGCTGAAACTCGTGCTATGTAAAGATCCGCAGTAATACCATCAGTTACCCTACTTTTCTCGCTCAATGCTTTAACTTACATCTCTAATCATGTAGACCGATTGCACCTATATCTTCGAATCACTTTAAATTGTAGTATATTATTCTATTCGAAAAATAAGCACAAGGCTCGTTCAATATATATTATTTTTTTTTTTCAAATTATAGCTAATAAACTATTTATCTACATTGTTAAAAGGTCCGTCAAAAGTTCAAGGAGAAAATCGGTTCACTTGATACATTCATACATACATTCTTAATAAAAAAAATTGCTCAAAATCAATTTTTATCATAATAGAAATTTGCTGTGTGTTAAAATATGTGACTTTTGGAGTTTGACACTTTTCGTGACGACGAAAATATAAGGCACTACCGTGCAGCGGTCGTGCCTAAAAAACCACTATTTACATAAAAAATTAACGGAAAAACATGGCTATGTATCGGGACATAATTGTTTGGACACCATGACATGCTTTTTTGAAGTGGCCATGGTATAGCTACAGTTAACGGTGTAGAAGCATAGTTGTTTTTAAATAATTTTTTGTCTTGTGAAGTAAAAATGAACTCTTTATAAATATTTGTAAAAGATAAATTATATTTCCTTTCGGTAAAATATAAAAGTTTTTAGTTTAAGATGAGTTTGTAAATTTAATATTAAAGAAAGTTTACTACAAGCGGCCAGATAATCGTGCTTTTACATTTACATTTAAATAGTCTGGAATGTATTGTATTTTTTAACGAATAAGAAACTATAAATTTAATAAACTTATCAAATAGTAAACAAACCCGAGAGCTGACTACAATACCCTTGAGTAAGGTTTCGTCTTCTTCAAATTTTATATAAGCTACTAGAAACAGAAATATAGTGTTTATTATACTATAAAGAAACAATTTTAATGAACGCAGTCTCATCTGATCAGATGGTTCGAGCAGACTAATCCCCACCCAGCGTTTGCCTTCTAATTTTCACGCTTCATACAGCTGTTGAAATTTCGGAAACACATAATCATGTTTTTGTGTGAGGCCTGCGGTGGCTCGGTCGGTAGAGCGATGGGCTCGTAATCCGGCGGTCCCGGGTTCGAGCCCAAGTCTCGGCCGATTGACACAAGCACCTCTGTAAAAATATTACATGTGCTTTGTTTACAAACACACCGTAGACCTCCGTCGCTGATTAGCACCGCATGGGAGCATAAATAGAGCGACGTTAAAATAAAAAAAAAAAAAAATGTTTTTGTGTTTATACCTATACAAAGTGGAGCCTTCGCACTCAAAGATGAATGTACAATTCTACGTGACAGCGTCAGTGGAGGCCAAAACCCTGTAATGAAACTTCAATCCAACTTGATTAACAAATGGTCGTGTAATACAGTGTTCATCCTGAGAGTAATAAAATGGATCGAAGAGGACAACGAATTATGTATTGTAAATTGAACTCAAGTGTTTTTAAATTAACATTTAGTTTAAAAAAAATTTATTATAATCTATACGTAAGCATCAAATTAATTATTTGTTTTTGATACATTTTGCTATCGATAAAACTAATAGGGTGTCTAAGAAAAATTCTATGTTGTTTTATTTGGCGTACTTATTCTTACTTCCATAAGTTTTATATTCAAATAATTACGAAATACAATTAAGAAATAGTACAAAATCTCTGAATGAGTCATTAAATTAAGTATATCAAAAAGCGAAAAAATTAGCTGACTATAATGAAATTCAAAAAATAATGATGCAACAATAATAAAATTATTTAAAAATTTTTTTAACATCAAAGAAAAGCTATGTATTGGCAATGGAATCAGCGCCTATTTAACTTGAGGAGGTCCTACCAATAATAGATCTAGAACTCAGCATTTGATGGAAATTTACAGGTTTGTTGATAAAAGCACAATAAAGACCCAGATAAAATTTTATGAGGCTACGTGAACTCAGAAGTAGGCTAAAAATATTTTAATTTTTTCAGCTTTAACATTGTTCGTTGTGAGAAGTTATTTTATCATCTTAATTTTAAATTAACTAAAATTGACATGTTTTTGAAAAAATTTGTAGTGATACAAAAGTTAATGAAGAATGTATCGAAACTTCAAAAATGATTATTCATGACTTATAAGAATAATACAAATATGTTAATAACTCGCTGCTCCTTCTCATTTTTAAATGTATATTGCAAATCGATGTGAAAAGTGAAAGGTATCAAACATCAAAAACATACATAAGGACAACGAAGCAAATTCACGACTATTACTACAGTACGCTGCAGAAATTTTCTTAAAACATGTTATAAAAAAAAAATTCTAAATTAAAACCAGTTTCAATTAAAATGTACTGAATGAAACGTTATGCAATGTAGTTCAACCAGTATTTAGTATATCAGTTACTAAAATTTAAAATTATTAAATATTGGTATATTACATAGAAAATTTTACTTATACTGTATATAAAATTTTATTGATATGATTATTATTTAATTTTCAAAATTATATTTTTAGGTCCGGTTGTTATTGACTAGCATTCTTATTTTACTTCGCTATCGAGAGTCGGAGAAATTTTTTACTTATTGATTTCTCGGTGTAATCAAATCGATTATACTAAATTTAATTTAATAAGCCTATAATTTACATTCATTGCAAATTATTTACATATATCAGAACGTATATCACCGCAATCGCAGTTCTTTTTGTATGTAAAGATCTAAAACTCTCTTAAATAGTATTCGTCAGCAATTCCAACCACTTCCCTGCTGAGTTTACGAGACGCCTCTTAGTGTGTAAATACAGAGTTTACCGAGCTTAGAGGTTAGAAGTTAGAGTATGTAGTGCCCAGTGGGATGTTTTTATTAATTTCTTTGCCCAGTAAGACTTTGTTTGACAGCCGGATTCGAACCCACGACCACTTGGGTAGCCTTGCATTGGAAAACAAATGCCTTACAAAGCCACGATTTCTTCCTACCTATCGTTGCGAGTTTCGTTATTTCCGTAAAATTTTCTAACTTATCTGAATATATTTAAAACAATGTTATTTAAATTTTAGTATACCGCATACGAAAAAGTATATTTTGAATTTTTACTATACTGCCTAGCAATTTTTAATACGCTGTATTTCATAATGCCATAATTTAATACACTGAATGTCACAGTTTTATAAATATGTACTAAATTTTCATATTAATATATTAAATTTGCCTGAAAAGCCAAGTTTCTCCCCTGATTGGTGAAAAGTATAGTAATTTTTCATCGAAGGTGTCTCTCCGTGTAATAAATTGAGTACTCTACGCATACGTGCGTCTAATATTATGGGTCTCCTGTGCTTTGTCGTAGTGCAGTAATCTGGTCACAGAATAAAATATACGATGGCTTATAAGTTAGATAAAATTTTTTTGGTTTTTTTCTGTGGCTTCTTTCCATAAGATCTGGCTGTCATCCCAAAAATTCTTAAAAATATTTATTGTGGTTTAAGATTATTTAAATCCACTAATTATTTTTGTGCACGTCAGATATTAGTCAGCATTTCTTTTAATATTTTTTACTGCTGTAATTTGAATATGGAAGTCATAGGTAATGTACGTCAGATTTTAATTTGAGTTTTTTACTAGGATCGTGTAAATAATTCCATAATTTTTTTAAATTTCTGTATACAAATGGTTTAATACGGTATCTAAATAAAATCTTTCATTATTGCCTGCAATATTAGACGTGTTTTCTATTATAAAGTAATTAAGTTTGTTAATTTGCTTAAGCTTTTTTTGAGTGAGTTAAAATGGATACGAACAAAAGGTAAAAAAAAGAGAAAGAAAAAAAATGAAATAAGAAGACATAGAAGAAAAGAAAAATGATATTGTGGATGTACTGCAGCGGCGAGAAAATTACAGAGCAGACCGCGTTGCTGTAAGGCTACTGTCCGCACGAAGTGTATGCTGCGCGATACACGATGAGAAGCTGGCAATTTTGCGAAGGGTAAAATGTAATGCGTGTGATTAATACACATGCAAGAATAACCGATTGACTGCCTTATACAAAACATCTATAAGAATGCGATCACATTTAAATAAGGTAGTGAGAATTTATTTATAGTAAATGTATTTATATAACTATAATAAGCGTCGTTAGAATAATCCATACACGAAGAAAAATGCTCTAACAAAATTTACTATAGTTGTAGCAAATATTGCTATGTTCTATCGTAATTGTGGGGCAGATTCATATTCTGAGGATTTTTGGTATATTGGTAACAAATATTACTATTATAAAGAGAAGAAAGAACTATATATTTCTATAAAAAATGTTATGTTACATCGTAAAAATTGTGCTATATCAAAATTTAGATATGTATTATAACAATATTTAATAGACTAAATTATAATTTATGTTATATTTTGTGATAAATTTTGTTAGAACGACAACAATATTAGTACATTATGTAAGAAATATTAACTGAAACTGAAATTTATAGTCAAATAATTATCTCTTATTGCTTCCTCAGAGAGAAAGTATTGTATCGGTGAGAAATTTTTTTTCTAAAAACGCTTGAAAAGATATTTTAAGACTTTTGGAACAAAAATTTAGTACACTGAGAGAAAGAATTACTTATGATAAGTCAATCGTGTACTTGTAAAATTAGTGAAATAGAGTATTTGGAACAAATCAGTATTTGTTAATAACAATGAATTATGATTTGACTGTTAAGATTTAATTCCATTAAATCAAAACTTTGTTTATTTTATAATAAATGCATAATCCTTAACAGTTAGTGAATATTTATTTGTGTGTAATAGATATTTTTATTTTTTTTATCCTTGCTTGTTTGTTACGGAAAATAAGTATAAAAAATGTCTGTATGCATTTTTCTTATAATTAACATAAAGATATTTTGATTCTTATTAGCTTTTACAATACATGCGAAACAATTTATCAACAGTTACCTCTTACAAGCTTACATGTTCGTCCGGGCTAATGTATAACATATAAGAGGAAGAGAGAAAGAGAGAGAGAGAGAGGAAGGGGGGCACAGCGCGCGCGAGCATAGAGAGAACTTTGGGCGCGAGCACACGTTATGCT